>JANFOE010002734.1:0-45000 GCA_025667525.1 Glebionis coronaria
AATTATATTATATGATACGCTTCCATGTGTTATAAGATTATAAGCTTATATATTTTTTCTAAGGTATTATCATGGTATTTATCGTTCGCCCTGTTTGCTATGCCATGGTAATATTCTTTCATGGTTTCTGTTTTCATGCATCTCTACACAATCACACTTACCTTCAGATAATGTAGATAAAAAAGATCTAGATAAAATAACTGACATAAAATAGAAACTGAAATACCTTCTGGGCACGGTTGCTTTGGGAGCGTATATAAAGGCCAAAAGCAATAAATTATCTCTTGAAGGTATTGACTGCAGAGCATATAAGACATCTTACCTGCCTTCAATTTGAGAATCAATCACTAACTGAATATAATGCTCATGACCTGTTCTGTGATGTGTCCATTAAAGATTTATTGGAGTCCTTAAATGATAGTTTAATAAATGTGAAGGTTAATCTTAGGACTTCGTTCATTATCCAGTCTACCTGTTATAGCCAAACAAATCCGTCTTAACAAATTAATAACAATAATTTAACTGCAAAAAGTATACAACCTGCAATAATTGGTTACCTGACAATTCCATCTGAAAACTTTTCCAACTGTAAAGAACACGTTCTGTGATGTGTCCATTAACTGAATATAATGCTCATGACCTGTTCTGTGATGTGTCCATTAAAGATTTATTGGAGTCCTTAAATGATAGTTTAATAAATGTGAAGGTTAATCTTAGGACTTCGTTCATCATCCAGTCTACCTGTTATAGCCAAACAAATCCGTCTTAACAAATTAATAACAATAATTTAACTGCAAAAAGTATACAACCTGCAATAATTGGTTACCTGACAATTCCATCTGAAAACTTTTCCAACTGTAAAGAACACGTAAAGCTCTTATTTGCCGTTCATAACCGCTATCTGTGGATATCAAAACAAAACAAAAAGGAACCGCATCAGAAAGAAACAACATAACCTAGAAACTAATTAATGGAGTTTCTTATTAGTTATGATTCTTTAGGCTTTTAAGATGAGATGCATAGGATAGGATCTTGATTAATTGTGTATACATCATTATCATTGTCAAATTCATGCATAGGATAGGATAAGCTTTTTTATTAATTGTTAAATTCATGGGGCTAAGTTATTTTATAGTACTTGATAATGGAACTAAGTATCCATGTTTACAGGTTTTACCACACCTCAAAAGAAAGCACATGACAGTCCATCACTTGAATTAAGGCAACCCCAAAAATCACTAAAAAAGTAACTGCTTGGGCTTCATCATCAGGTAGTATTACAATATATAATTTTATCAACATTCTTTTTAAATCTGGCCGAGTAATTAATTTTAAAATCACTAACTTTACAATCATGCATGTACCTATTTACAGTTCATACACTAGCAGATGAGAGATGTTCGAGAAGCGCCACTGTCAATTTTGGTTACCAAACAACCACCAAAAGTAATTCTACCCGATTTGGTTACCAGGAAAAGAGCGACACAACTACGTTCGGTAACCAGAAAAGGCGATTAACCCACAATACCTGTTTTGGTAACCAGAAAAAGGGCAGTTTTGAAAATCACTCAGAAGGTAATGTTAATGTTTTTACAGGAATTCGTTATACATGTTCAAAATAAAAATAACACCAATCTGTATATGATGTTTATGATTTTTCAGTGACGCAAACAAACAAAAGGAGAAACTCTAGAATGCATACATCAAGCTTTGAAAGTTCTTCGTCAGGTTTTGTTTAAATACATGTTTTAGTTACTTATTTTATATTTTTGTTTAAATACTTGATTAAAATTATTTTTTTTTAATTAACAGCGATGAAGATGACTGAACGAAAAATAACTACAATTAAGAATATCAATCCTATGATTAGCAACATGTCAATTAAAGGAAGATGTATCTCTGTTTGGTATTCTCATAAGCTGAATGAGCCACACGATCCATACAGTTTAGACTGTGTTTTCAAAGATGAAGAGGTAACATGTATTTAGATATTGAGAACTATTTTTTAATAATTTGTGTTTTACCGAAACTAATCCATAAAAATATGTGAACAGTCCAACCGAATTCAAATTTCTGTTAAAAGAGAGTTTATGTTCAAATTTGAACCCCTTCTTCAAGAGGGTCAATGCTGTATCATCTCAAACTTTGGAGTGGCAGAAAATAGCGGACGACTTCCATTGTTGCCTAATCAATGGAAAATTTCCTTTTATAAAGGCACCGAAGTTACAAGAATAGAACAAATCGATGAAAATTTCAGTGTTTTTGTTAATGAACCCTTGGAACGTATCTTGGACACAAACAATGAGTATCACGATCATGATTGTGTTTGTATGTATTTAATTATATACTTCATAAAAAAGTATAACAAAGTTATTGATTTATGATATTTACTTTTGTTTTTTGTAGTAACAGATGTCATTGGAACGGTTGTAGCTATTGGAAAAATTGTGTCCGTCAATGGCTATGGTTGTTCTAAGATTCGCAGAACAATTGTCACTGAAAACGCAGAGTAAGAATAATGTTTATGTTTGTTATTATGAAGTTGAAAAACATGAGAATTACCATTTAATCACCACGCATTTGTACAGATCTTTGAGGATTGAATGTACTTTCTGGGATAAGTGGGCAACTATGTGGAATGAATACGCCGACAAGCTTGATGAAGTAGACCATCTAGACTTAATTATTATGTTGGCGAAGGTTAAATATTAGAACGGTTAGTTTTATAGTTTTAAAACTTATTTATATTCTATTTTAATATATTGAATGTACTTTCTCAATGACTAATTAATTATGCAGGCAAACCAGTAATACACAATGCTTTATTTGGGACAATGATTTTCATCAACAAAGACTACCCTGAGTTTCGAGCTTTTCGAAACAAGTAGGCTTAAAAATTATTAAGATCTTAGTGTGTGTATATTCAAAAGAATATTAAAAATATTGGTAAAGAATTATTTATCAATTTTCATTTGTACGACAGTTATGAAACACAAAACGGATATGATGCAAATGAGTTCAAAATTCAAGAACACAACCAGGACACGCATGTTGTGACCCCTGCAGAATTTATGCAAGGTTCTGTTAAGAGCATGGTTGGGACGATACGCAACATTGAACCGGTATGGTAGCCTTTTTTATTACGTAGTATAAACTTTCTGTTTTTATTGATTCCGTAACAAGTTCTTCATTTTTTTATTTTATGCCAAACTAAAATTAATCATTTATATACAGGACACGCATTGCGTTGTTTATGCTACGGTACACAGACCAATACGAAAGTGGATGGGTTTATACCGGGTGCAAAGCATGTAACACAAAGGTGAATGCGGTTGCGACAAAAGGTGCATCTTCATCAAGAAATCCAAAACAACTATGGCAGTGTAAGAAACATGGAGAAACATATGCAGTAGTGTCTAGGTAAAATATTTATCAAAAATTCTTACTGTGCTTTAAATTAGTCTATAACTACATTGTTAAATTCAATTTTATTTCACTTTAATAGGTTCAAGATTATCATCTGAATATTTGATGAAACTGGCTCAGCACAAGTTGTTATTTTCGATAACAATGTGTATAAGATGACCAAGTTATCGGCATGGGAGATTATGGAGGAACAGGGCATGGATACTGATGAATACTTCCCTGAGGACCTTAATCAGATTATTGGAAAATAATATTTGTTTAAGGTTAAGTATTCTGAATCCGACCACAACAATAACCATCATATATATCGAGCGGAAAAGGTTTCTGAAGATTCCGAAACAATCAACTACTTTAAAAATGGTTTCTTAGATGACGAGGTAAAGTTCTTTCGATTGTTTAAACAACCAAACATGTATTTCATATAAAATTAAATTTTTAATACATTTTACATCAAAACATTACAGATTGAAGATGAAGATTATACAAATGACTCCGTTGAGGTGAATGAGGTATTATATATTAGTTTCTTAATTATGTTTAACAATGACACATATTATACAATAAACACAAAATTTTGTTAAATAATTTTTTCATTAAACATTATAGGCTGCAGAAGATGATGATGATGAGGTCACAACTCCATCCGTTAAAGTGAATGAGGTATTACATTATACTTTTAATACTTTAATCAGATTTTCTTACCACATTTATTTAACCAACTTTAAGTTTTAAAACATTATGTAAACGGCTTTATTATTAAACATTATAGAATCTAGAAGATGAAAATCAAGAGCCATCAATTGAGAAGAACGGGGAATTTTACAATGAGGTTTGCATTTTTAAAATACTTTTAACAAGTTTATATTTTTGAAATACATATATGTTTTACACTATTTTAATTTGTATTAAACCTTGCAGGACACAGAAAATGCTATAACATGTAATGACATATTACCCACCAATGATGAAGCATCCGAAAGTGAAAAGCAACGAGAGTATGTTTTTATCGACTTATCAGACTATGAAACGGAAGATGAACGTGAAGATTCAAATACCGCCAATAAAATTGTGACGGTGAAGATGGAAAAAGACCCTTGAATGTGCACAAGAATTTCTTTCTTTCATATTGATCTAAAGTTCTAAACTATTTCAAGAGTATGTTTTTATCGACTTATCAGACTATGAAACGGAAGATGAACGTGAAGATTCAAATACCGCCAAATATGTTCGTGTTTTAGGATTATGATTTTCAACTTATTACATGTTTTTGGTTTTGTTTAATAAATTTGGTTTAAGCCAAATATGTTCGTATTTTGAATGACTTATATATAATTTTTTAATAATCATTAGTATTACATGATTTTAATAGTTTATTTTTTTTCTAAAAAAAGTATTGAGTCGTAGCTTATATCCATGACATAGTTTCAAATGAAAAGGATATATTACTTTGATCTCAAAACCATAGGTAGTAGCCATTATCATTATCATTAATCATAAAAAATGTCTCATAATAATGAAAATTGCAAGAAAAAAAATATGAGTAAATTAGAAGAAAAAAGACGTACATACCTTACTTTTAGGTTAGATCCTTTACGGGACGAGTGAAGTATAGTGTCTCCAGCAAGAACATGATTTGAAACAACTTCCTTAGCTTGGTGTCTCCATAGCTCAGAAACCGGACTTTGGAACTCAAGCTTTCCGCTGGTGCAAAATGCGTTCAGCAACTGGTCACGTGTATAAACCTGCACAACCATAATTACTATAAATGGTACTTATATGAATAACAGTTTGTAAGCAACGTGTGAACAAGATCTGTGAGAATGTAACTAAAGTTATAGAATTGTGTGATTGTAGTTGATTGTTTTACATATACAGAATGTAACCTGGCAATATATGCCGTCCAAGGCGAAGGTGTGAATAACGTCATGCACCCAAATCACCTACGAATGAGACATTTGTTGGCTGTTCTACTTTGGTGACAATAAAATATCAATGTAGTATCTTTTAAAGTCACATTGTCAACTCAAGCTCAAAAAGTATTAGAGTAGTGATTCAATTTGAGGTACTTAGCAATTGCTTAATATTTTAGTTTTGATAGAACATAAGCTGACAATTTGTTATTCAGGTTTATATTGCACCAAATTTGTTATTCATTTGTCTATTCTTCTAAAAAATTGGGTTATCGTTCGTCTTTTTTAATATAGGTCTGTTCACTTTTCTTAATCATTGGGTTATTTAGATGATTTCACTTATGGCAGTCATGTGTTCGTTTTTCTACAGTTTTTTCTAACCCTAGACTTTGGCGGTGAATTCTTGCATCACAGATTCCATCAATCGAGTATGGGAGATCCTTGATCAGATTCTGTGCAAGTCCAGCAGTATAATTATCTCCTTTTTGTGCTCTTATTGTTTGCTAAATAGAATATATTTCAGATTTAGTGGAACTTATTGTATTGATTACTGATTATATTATCTTTCTATACCATGTCCATAATGCAGCTACTTATCAGATCAGAGAGTGACGGAATTTTTTGTCCAATTTCGTAGTACCCTCTTTACATAAGTTAATTATTTCGTAGTATTTGTCTTAGTGGTAATGAGATTTTTCATCTTAGACAAACGATCTTGATTATTAATGGCATTCTTATAGATATTGATCACCAACTGTGTTTAAAAGGAAAAGTGACTCGACCTAAGTATCATGTCTAGGAGTTTGGTTTTTGTGTTTAATTTAAGCTCTCAACCTGAGATATCTTAATCTGATCAGACTCATATCAAACCATCTAATAAATCAAACCACACATCTATTTTTAACCAATAATCTACACATAACAGAATAATATTGATTCATTCTACGCACAGATTCTTTCATATAAAAACTAAGATTAGCATAATAGTACGTTATTATTACCTTTCAATTAAACTCCATCTCATTAAAGAGCTTCCCGGTGCCTTTGTTGTAGTATTATCGCTTGAACCCAAGAACCCTATTCAAAACCACATAGACATCATCGACGCAAAACATTTCCCCTATTTTACTTCAGACCCAAAACAACCCATCAGCGACGCAACATCGAGATCATCATCGTCATACAATCACCATCGTCAGCTCCATCATTGTCATCTCCACCATCTTCACACTGCGATCATTGAAGAGGAATCTAATTAGCAATCACATAAGAATAAATAATTAAATCAAAAAAATATTAAGGAAAGGTTAATAATTAACTCAACTTTAAAAAACAATGTCACGATAGCTGTCAATTTGGTTTTCCTCCTGCGACACATGCTCATACATATGACACTCCCCAGTTATTGAACTCTTCTTTTCGTCAATCTTAGACACCTCGCAATAAACCAGGCTTTGGAACTCAAGCTTTCCATTGTTGCAAAATGCGTTGCTGAACTGGTCACGTGTATAAACCTGCACAACAATAATTACTATAAATGGTACTTATATGAAGAAAACTTTGTAACCAATGTGTGCACAAGATCTGTGAGAAAGTGATGTATTTCATAATCATAAAAACTGCACAAGCTAAAACACAGAATGAGAATAATAATATTGTTGTTTTATCTACTAATTTGAGATGCAATTATTTATCTAGACGTGATGCAAAATAAGAGTATGAAGGCGGGTACACAAAATGGATTTCAAAAGTAGTGTTGATTATGTATATGGATAATGGATATCACATGATTACGTATTTTAATTGTTTTTTTAGTAAATTCAAACCATGTTTTATATGACAGGTATGGAGAAAAAACGAATTATGTTTATATTTAGTAATTATTATATGGAAATTATATGTTACTATAAATAACATCCATAATATCCATACTATAAACCAGTAAGTTTTAAAAAATCTGTGATTATCTATATTTGATAAATATAGTCATTTGATAAATATAGTAATTATCTATATTTTATAAATATAGTGATCAATAAAGACCTACAAACCCATAATAATTATCCATAAATAATTATAATAAGATTAGAGTTAGGAATGTAGGCAGTATATATACACCATAATATTGTCATTTATCCCATCGACTTAAACCCACAACTTTAAACCAAAAACACACAATCAACATGCAAGCACACCAGATATCACAAAAAATTACAAAGTTGAAGACAAATCAAACCTCTTGAATCCCTACGAACAGCATGGAAAATTCACCATCAGGTAATATGTAACTCTTTTTTTTAGTAGTCCATTTTTTATGTAGTAACTACTAAAATAATCTCTAATGTGGTTATATTATGTTCTCAACAAAGAGTGTTGCTACATAAACTAACTTAAACAGTTTAAGAACAAGAAAAACAAAACTCATTAATTAGGCTATTAGGTTAGTTTGTATAGCATGTTTCTGTTGTTTAATTATTATTATGTTTTGTTTACTAACATATGTTTCATAGATTAACTTAATTATTGTATAATATATGGGTTAGGATTTCATTGTTCGATACATTCTGATTATTTTTTTTATGAAAACAACCAACACAGAAAGCATCAAATTCTTCCGTTCAAAAGCCAATCTAAACAAACCTAATAATGGTACTTATGCAATCAATGATGTGATTGAAATTACTTCTTCGGATGACGAAAACACAACCATATCAGCCGGGAAAAAGGGAAACTATGAAAACAACCAAGAGAATGAAACAATGGTAAAAACCCTGCCAAAATTTTTAAACATTTAATTTTTCAGAATATTTTTATAATTTTAAGAACTTTACAATGCAGATGAATGACGATCAAGAACCCGGAAAAAAGGGAAACTATGAAAACAACCAAGAGAATGAAACAATGGTAAAACCCCGCCAAACTTTTAAAACATTTAATTTTTCAGAATATTTTTATAATTTTAAAAACTTTACAATGTAGATGAATGATGATCAAGAACCTATTATTTTCAAACGATCAAAAAGAGGAGAACACAAACGAAGGTTTAAAAAACAAAAAACAACTATCTATGAAGATGATACAGATAATGAATTCGACATCAAGAATAACCACATTCAAGAGAATACATGGCTTAACAACAATGATGATGAAAAAACTAATGAAGATGCAAATAATTTTAACAATATATTTGATGATGAATATAGAGAAGATTTATATGATTCTGACACGTACAGTGTCAGATCATTATCATCAGAATCAGATGGAGACGAAACAGATAGCTTCATTAATTATGGCTCTACGGACTATTGTTCCACAAACACGGATGACGAGTTCTGACGCAACTTTCTCTTATTTACGTGTTTTCTAGGGATTTTATATGCTTTTTCTTTATGATGTATGAGATTTTGGGATTATTTTTATAATAATAATTGTTTGGTTTATAAGAATGTTGTCTTGGTTATACCAAATTTATTTTCTCTTAATTTAAAAATGTTGCTTTTATATAAATGTTATATGAATTTCCTATGGTGTATATAATATGTATGATATGAGTAATCTAATTCAAAAGAAAAATTTAACAAACAATGTTTTCAAATTCATAAATTAAGACTATAATTCCTTAGCAACTAATAATCTTAATAAATCAGATTTAAAGATGAAAGACAACAGAGATCAAACTATGGAATTCATATGGGATAATCAAACAAGCACGAAAAAAAGACACCGAGAGACAGTCATAGAAACAAGTAAGCAAATGCCATCACACAATTCGAAACAAGACTCGCCAAGTGAAATTCCAGACATGGCAATTCGAAAGAGGGGACTTCATGCAAAGATACAAACAAGTAAGAAAATTCAATTAATTAATATTTTAATTGAGCTATAAATAATAGTTGAATTAATTCTACTGATAACAGACTTGATGTTTCTACTCTTACCAGCTACAAATAATGCTCCTCCCCGTAGAGGAATACCACAACTTCCAATTCTAGATATCACACATACACAAACAACTCAGCAAACAAGGCTTACCGGATCATACACAAAAACATCACATATACCGTTCCTACACCACCAAAATGTTACCAACATCCAAGCCCCACTGAGTTTCAAACAACCAGGTAACGTTTACATATAATTGTTTTTATTCTTTTACACAAATATTAGAAATACAATACACAATAATAATTATAATTGATTCAAATAAACCAGGAGGACCAACTCAGCGAACAATACCTATCAGACCATGTCAGAAGACAACAACGATAACAAGCGGAAATCCAGACAACACTACTTCAACACACACAAGTAACCTTTTATTATAACACAAGTAACTGTTTAATGTATTATTTCATCATATTATGTTTTTCTAATTTTATTTGCGAAACTCTAACAAATCTTACACAAATTCTAAACAAGGAACATCAAGTGGAAACCCAAACATAGCACTCCGACGATGCGGCCGTCCACCCAAAAGCAAAAACAAAATATGTAAGGAAAACAACCTAAAGTTTACATCTATATATATGTAAAACTTAACATGGTCAAAATAAATAGTAATACCTTTGTTATTACGATTACTAACAAGTTACATGTCCCACAGATACCTACCCACCTATACGAAAATCAGAAAGAATGAAAGAACAAACAAGAATGGGAAACGATTCATTTGTTGGAATATCCAAAGGTAAAAAAAACATGTATACTATAATTATTGAGAGCATTGTTCAATTACATTCAACAAAAGCATAACATTTGGAGCTATTGCAGATTACAAAGACCATGGAGATCCAATACACAGATGTGCATCATGTGATGCACTATTGTGGCATGCTGAAAGCATGATAGGAAACACACATGGAATTTCAGATTCATTTTCACTTTGTTGTGGCAGGGGAAAGATAAAGCTAACAAACGAAATTGAAAAACCTCCAGGATTGTTGATGGAACTTATTAACGGAAACCACCCAAAGAGCAACAACTTCATTGACAACATCAGACGTTATAACTCGATGTTTGAATTTACGTCTATGGGTGCCAAACAAGATATGTCAGTTACTGAAGGCAGTGGCCCATACACTTACAGAATACAAGGAGAAAACTATCATAGGATGGGAACTTTGCTGCCAAAGGAAGGAAAAACTCCAATGTTTGCGCAACTCTATATTTATGACACCATGAACGAGATACAAAACAGGGTCAACTGTATCAGGTACGATACGAAAATCAAAACGTAGTTTTAAAACTATCATATATTATACTTTTAAGACTAATAAAAATATTAATGTTGAGTTTTATATTTATGTGTACAGCAATGACCAATCGACGTCTACAAAAAACCATGTCATTGACCACGAGCTAACAGTTGAGCTACGCGACATGCTTGACGAAATCAACCCATTAGTTGCACAGTTTAGAATGGCCGGTGAACATTTAAAGACCGCAAATGAACAAAACAAGTATAATCTAAAGCTTATTGGTACGAGAACGCGCGATGGAAGGGATTATAACCTACCAACTGCATCTGAGGTCGCCGCTCTGATTGTAGGAGACTTTGACTCGATAACTAACGAAAGAGACATCATTCTACATATGCAAGAAGGCGGCCTGAAACGAATCAGTGAATTGCATCCCTCATATATCGCGCTCCAGTAGCCATTGTTGTTCCCGTACGGAGAAGATGGGTACTGGACTGACATATACCATTACGGCGTCACCGACAAGACACCAACCAATAAAAAAACCAGGGTAACGATGCGCGAGTACTTTGCATATCGTTTACAAGAAAGACCGAATGTCGTTTCAATGGTATTGAACTCAAGGAGACTGTGTCAGCAATTTATCGTGGACGCTTACACTATGATTGAATGTGAAAGAATGTCATACATCAAAAACCAACAAAAAGATCTAAGAACCGAAACATACGCCAATTTGGCTCGAATGGCCGAGGAAGAAAATCCAGGAGTAGTTTTACGAGGGAAAAAATATGTATTTCCAGGATCATATACAGGAAGCCCGAGGTATATGATGCAAAATTATTTAGACGCAATGACAATTTGCAAGGTCTATGGTTTTCATGACCTGTTCATAACATTCACCTGCAACCCAAAATGGCCGGAGATTTCCCGTTTCGTAAGCCGCCACGGTTTGAAATCAGAAGATCGACCCGAAGCAATTACAAGAGTATTCAAGCAAAAACTCGACAGCCTTATGAGAGACTTCAAAGACAATCATTACTTTGGACGCCTAAAAGTAGGTAACTAAATCATTCCTTAATCTTCTCAACATTATTACCCATCAATTTTTTGTACTTATAAAATAAATGACTAAAATCGTGTATTTAAACAGCGGTATACACCGTCGAGTTTCAAAAAAGAGGACTCCCACACGCGCACATACTGCTTTTTTGGAAAAACAAGACAAGATCACAACAGCGGATCAAATAGACAAGTATATTTCAGCTGAAATACCTGACAAGAACGACGACCCAGAACTGTATCAAATTGTCACCGACCACATGATGCATGGTCCATGTGGTGCTGACATACCAAGTTGTCCGTGCATAGTAAAAAATAAATGCACCAAAAAATTCCCGAAACAATATAATGACAAGACATTCATCGATGGAAGTGGTTACGCAATTTACAAAAGAAGAAACGACGGATCAACAATCACAAAAATCGGGACCGACTTGCATAATGGATATGTAGTACCCTACAACCCAGGATTGCTACGACGTTACCAATCACATATAAACGTCGAATGGTGCAACCAACTAGCCTCGATAAAATATTTATTCAAGTACATCAACAAGGGACCAGACAGGGTAACGGCTGTTGTGGAAGATGAAGATGTCAACGAAATTAAAGACTACTACGATTGCAGATACCTATCGGCATGCGAGGCGGCATGGAGGATTTACGGCTTTGATATACACTACAGATTCCCACCTATTGAGAGGCTACCATTTCACTTGCCCGGAGAACAAACAGTTGTGTTCGATGCAAGTGGCAGTATAGATTACGCATTGGACAACACGTCGGTAAACGAATCCAAATTCATGGCATGGATGCAGCTAAACCAAACATATGAAGAGGCCAGAAAGTATCTTTACCATGAGATTCCAGAACATTACGTCTGGAAACAAGAAGAGAGGGTTTGGTTGCGAAGACAAAAAGGTACATGCATCAGGCGCGTACATCAAGTACCTCCGTCATTTGGAGAATTGTTCTACTTACGAGTGTTGTTGAACAAGGTTAGAGGCGCCTAGGACTGGATTGAATTTAGGACGTTCAATGACGTTGTTTACCCAACATTCAAAGACGCTTGCCAGGCTCGCGGACTGTTAGAGGATGACAAAGAATATATTGACGGATTATTGGAAGCAAGCCTATGGGGTAAGGGGAATTATTTGCGAGCATTTTTTGTCATGCTAATTATGACAGACAGCATGTCTCGACCAGAGATTGTGTATGAAAAACATGGCAAGTGATGGCTGCAGATGTCTTACATGTCGAACGCGTCAAGCGAAACGATCCAGGTACACTACTCTCACATGTATACTATAAAGTCGATACCAAACAACATGTTAAGTCATTACAAAATAAACATCTCTTTTTTAATTTTTAGGTTTGGAGCTTTCAGATATAGAGAGGAAAAATATTTGCCTAACATATATCGAACACATGCTTTTGTGTAACAACAAAAGTTTAAGTAAGATACCAAACATGCCATTCCCAAACGAAATGTACACAATGCCAAGTTATAACAGACTGGTGAGCGACGAGAGGAAATACAACAAAGATTTATTACGTGAAGAACATAAAAGACTATACAGGACACTGACGGATGAACAAAAAGGAATACATCAGACTTTAATAGAATCTGTTAAAGGGAACAAAGGAGGCATATTCTTCGTGTACGGCTACGGTGGGACTGGAAAGACATATCTGTACAAGACTTTGTCTGCGGCATTAAGGTCGGAAGGAGAAATAGTGTTGAACGTGGCATCAAGCGGTATTGCAACACTACTGTTAGAAGGCGGAAGAACAGCACATTCAAGGTTTGCTATTCCAATAAACGTGGTTGAGGATTCAGTCTGCCATATACCAGCACAAAGTGAACTTGCTGAATTAATAAGATTGTCTAAACTAATAATATGGGATGAGGCACCCATGACGCACAAACATTGTTATGAAGCATTCGACAAAACATTGAAAGACATATGCAGGACTGATATATCCAAACCATCAGACAAGGTTTTTGGCGGGAAAGTAGTTTTGTTTGGTGGAGATTTCCGTCAAATCTTACCGGTAGTTACAAACGGGACCAGACAAGACGTTGTACATGCGTCAATAAACTCTTCATACCTGTGGCAACATTGCAACGTCATGCGCTTGACTGTCAACATGAGGCTAGGAATAGGCACAAACGATTCAGAACGAAAAGAAATCCAAGACTTCGCGGATTGGATATTAAGCATCGGAAACGGTACAATAGGCGGTAAAAACCATGGAGAATCAACCGTTGAATTTCCAGAAGATATGCTAATCACTGATTCGGATGATCATATTGGGTCAATTATTAAAGAGACGTACCCTGATTTGATACCAAACCTATATAACCCAACATTCTTCCAAGAAAAAGCCATTCTTGCACCCACGCACGCACTCGTGGATATGGTAAATGACCGAATGTTGAAACTTCTACCAGGAGAGGAAAAAAAATACGACAACTCAGACTCAGTTGGTATTGCAGATGTCGACACAAACTTTAATGAGTCGATGTACACAGCCGACTTTCTTAATAGCATTCGAATTACCGGCATTCCACAACATACTTTGAAATTAAAAATAGGAGCTCCTATTATGCTCATGAGGAACATAGACCAAACAGCGAGATTATGCAACGGAACGAGGCTTCAAATACAAAGAATAGGAGTAAATATAATCGAAGCTAATATTATATCCGGAGGAAGTGTTGGTACAATTTGCGCGATCCCACGTATGATCCTGAGCCCTTCTGACTCTAAGATACCGTTTAAATTAATCCGTAGACAATTCCCGGTTGCACTCTGTTTCGTAATGACTATTAACAAAAGCCAAGGACAAACATTGACACAAGCAGGCATATTTCTACAACGACCAGTTTTCTCACATGGACAACTTTATGTGGCTGTATCAAGAGTAAAAACACGGAAGGGATTGAAAGTTCTTTGTTGCGATGAAGACGGAAAATATACAAAATCAACAACTAATGTTGTCTACAAAGAAGCTTTGTTTCGAATCAGATGCTGACTCACTAAACATGTCTAGAGATTAACACTGACTATTCTGTCAAAGTGCAACAATATTGACTGCCATTTTACACTTCCTTAATTTTTTCCATACAAACAAGTTTGTCTTTGTTGTATCCTACGAAACTTTGGTTTATTTGTATTTTTAATTTTTCAAAAGTTGCTGTATCCTACGTACACTTTACTTTGCTCTCGATTCCTCATCACAAACTCTTGCTTCCGCTATCTCATCACCTTTAACACGTCGTGTTGCTTTGGTTTTCTGGTATACCATTGATTTTTGTTACCAGTGATTTTTGGTACAACTGTTAACAGACGAGAAAAAAGTCCCAAATAGCCACCGGAGGCAAGGGGGCGCAGAATAAAGAGAGATTTGGTAGGAAAGCGGGAGAGACTTTTTTGTATATGATAATCAAAGGGTATCATCCAACAAAAAAAGTAAGCTATTCTTTTCTTTCATGGTTTTGATCACATATAATTGTTTAGCATGTTTTTGATTGCGTATCTTGACATCGCTAATGAGAGTTGGGTCAGCGTAACTTTATATCAGTCCTGTTATGCTTTGAAACCTTTTAGGTTTTCCTTTTCTTATTAGTTAAATGCTTCGAAGGTAATGTTTATCGTCATTTTCTGTCATTCAGATTTTTAATTTGTGTTTTAGGTTTTCAGATTTGATAAGACTGTTAATTTGTGTTTTCTTAAAGTAGGTTTGATTGGAATTTGGTTTCGTGATAAGATAGTGGTTCAATCGAAGGAGGTATGATATGCAAGTATGCAACAAAAATAAAAGGATTGTGTAATGCCAAACAATGCTTATTAAAGATGTATAACTCAGTTGTGTTCATATATTATGACTTAAGTACTATTTTTTATACGTAGATGGGGATAAGCAGATAGCTATTTCAACGTGCTGGAATATAGCTGTGAAGCCCTAGTTAATAAGATAAAAATAATTGACCCATATTTATGCTAATTACAGATGTCAATATGATTATAACTAATAGTGAGTAAAATGCTATTTGGTAATGATTTTCTAGGGGCGAATGTTAAGTGTGACGCCCAAGCATGTTGGACGGTCACCTGGTGCAGTGTGGATGTTGCCACCTGTGGACGGCCACCTGCCGCCCAAGCCTGTTGGACGACCACCTGGTGCGATGAACATGCATGTTGGACGACCAGCTGTGCGTCATGTTAAGTGTATGTTAAGCGCAATTTGTGCTTTATACCAAGCTTTTGGAGTTCCATGTTAAGTGTATGTTGAGCCTACGACTTGCCCTTCATTAAACAAAGGTGTTTATGCTAATTATTATGGATACACTTGGTCAAGAACTTATTCATGACCCTATTTATGCTTCAAAATAAGCATATAAATGCAACATAAGCAATTCCCAAACACCCCCTTTATAGCTAACCAACTTTTTGGTTACACCTTCGATAGTGAAAGTTATCCTTATCGAACCTGTATAGTTGGTCAATTGTTCTGATTAATTTGTTAAAGCAAGCTACTATAAAAACACTGAAATAATATTTGTTACATCTGAGTAAATGAAAACGATCTTTTATTAGAGTAGATCTGACCCTGTCCAATTAATATGTTTCGGTATGTGAACTAAAATTGAAAATGTTTTGATCAATGTAATGATCTACTTGGTTGTTTGTGTAATGCAGAATCTATATTTGGTTCTATACTGTCAAAGGGGGTATTTAAATCCTTACGTGCTGCCTCATCAAACGGCGTTTGGTCTCCACAGCAAAGTCGTTGGTACTGAGTTGCAAAAGGTTGTTGCAGTAAAGTGAGGTTTAAGATTGCTTATTGTTTCTCCCAATGTAACTGTCATATTTAGGGGATCACTACTGGTGCTGGTGAGAACACTATTCATGTACAAAACCGTCAATTTTAGCTTCTTTTCTTATTTAATGGTAGCAGCCGTGATCAAGCTAGATGATCTTGTGATCAGTTAATAATAAGGGAGAAGGTGCATATCAAGTCTTTACTAGAGAGTGCTTTGTGTATAAGAAAGTCACATATTTGTCTTCCAAAACTAATGAGCATAAAATGGACATTCTTTGGGATTGGCATATTAGAATTGCAATAACTAATTTATAGGGGCTATATGCTAACCAATGAGGCCTGTTTTGAGCTCTTCATCTGATTTTAAGCCCCAATTTCTGATGGTTGCTAATATAGTATTTAGAGGTTATCAATAATCAGTTCAATAATAAGCAATCTTAGAATAAGAACTAAAATATTTCATCCTAAATCATAGAGTAATTAGTTTGGTACATTCCCCTATCCAAAGGTAATGAGCAATTCACCAAATACACAGGAAAAAACTCATCGATTCACACTCATTGAAAAATATTTTTAGATCTCTTTTAATGGCTCACTTTTTAATAAATTGGAATGTGATATTGATAGTTAGTTTTTGTAGCTTCTGCTATGACAAGCCTTAAAGTGCTGCAACTCTTATATATTTACGTTCATAAATAAATTGCAGGTTTCAGTGTGTATTTATTGATATGAATATTGTTTCACCTCAAGCTTAAGATATTAAGTGTAACACCCCCAATTTCGGGTCATAGCAGCGGAAGGGTCATTGGGTGTTACTATCATGGTTCAACCTCAATATCATAGAAAACGCCTCAAAATGAGTCGTTTTAACAAAACATACATCCATTCATTTGTTTAAAAATAAAACAGTTCACACATGGTCCCAGATAGTTTTAAAGTTTACACAACCAACCAAATAGTAAAAGTTTCTTAGAATGGACATAGTTTAGTAAAGCGGGCCAAAACATTTTAATTTAGCAAGCTGCGTGAAACCGCCTCCCTTGAGTGCATTCTTCATGGACCTGAGATAAAACATGCTATAAAGTCAACAAAAATGTTGAGTGAATCTATAGAGTTTAAATTAAATAAATGAACACAAGTATTCCGAATAAACCTTCTGTAGTTGACAATCATGTGGATCAGACATAATTATCGTTGTTATTTCATAAGTCTCGTGAAATTGAACGTTAACATATATTATTTCAGCCCAACACACCTAGCCAAGTGCGTATATTTCTCTTATACAATTGCATCCGATGTTTCATTACTGGTGCATCACAACACCACGCGATAGCTAGTCGCGACCGGACTGGGAGTCACCCCGATAGATCTATCCATAGTATTAGCGTTCTTTTCGATTAACAATTCACGATTCATGGGTCTTTAAGGCTAAACAAACTTATATAACAACTTTCATCTAAGCATACAATCGGGTCCTTTGTGTTCAATTTTAAAAGAATGAGGGTTTACCACAACTTCTCGTTGTACCCTTCATTTATATAATGTTTTTCCAATAATAAGGGTTTCCACAACTTCTCGTCGTACCCCTTTTATTTTAATAAAACAAGCATGTTATCCCCCTCGCGGGTTTTATAAAACAAGTAAACATGTTAAAGCGAGGCTATAGACTCACCTTGGTACGATAGTAGTGACGTGACGATCGCCGGCGATTTGTGATGCCCGTTAAACACGAAGACCGCAACCTACCAATTAAGGCGCGTACGTTAATAAACGACTCAAGTATAAATAATACTTAAATAATATGAAAGTCAATTTCAAATGACCATGAAAATCCCGAAAAATAACAAAAATATAAGTGTACTACTATACCCTTTCGTTCAACACTTATTCTTTAAAACACTTACACCCTCGACATTGACCCGTCATAAGACGCCAAGTCAACGCAAGTCAACCTATCATTTTACTTCCCTCGGACCAGTAACTAAGCCATTTATATAATGACTTAATACTCGAGTAAGTCACTATGTCCAATAGTGAATACTCAACTCACGACATACAAGTGTTGAACTACGTGTCCAAAATACCACTCAGCATGTACACTCCAAATGTACACACCAATCTAACCTATCTAGACATGTCCGATTTCGACGAAACTTGGTGACAAACTCAAAAATAATATGAATAAGACTCAGTTTAAATTTCATTCAAAAATATTACTTCTAAGACCTTCTGCCCGACACACCTTCGTGTTACAAAAACCGGACAGTTTTACGCCTTTGACTTGTAAAACCATTTTGACTTATCTAAACATTTCCGTTTGCAAAACCGACACTCGGGTTTGAAAATAGACTCATAACCTGAGGTTTATCAACTTACAACAGCCCTTGAACATTTTTAAAACTCATTTTATAGTCCCCGAGATTCGTTCCAAATATCGGCAACAATTTTCGGATTGTGCCGATACCCGTCTCCCGGTACACAAATACTAAAAGTAGCATAACTTTTCGCTCGTAATGAGTTAGAAGCTCTACTTTAGCTCAAATCGAAGCTAATGAAATTCTCTACGACCCTATCTTATTAGTTTACCAAGTTTACCACAGTAACCATTTCAAAAACGGACTTAAAGTTACTGCCTAAAATAGCCTATCTAAAAATCATACCAAAGCAATTTTTCGACCCATTCCAACAATTCCTATAGTCCTAATATGATCCTAATATCATAATAACACATCTAATTAACTCATAACACCCTCAAATTTAATCTCACAAAAATTAAACCATCAAAAATCTTACATGCAACCATAACCCACTATGAATATTATATTATTAACACCATATATAAACACAAAAATAGATCAAACATCAAGTTCTTCACCAAAAATTGAAAATAAAATTTAGTGAATGCATGTAGAAGAAAATTATACCAATAGAAAGCTCTTGAAATTTCCAAGATGGGTCTTGTTTTAGTTTTGCTTGATTCAAAGTAAATCAAAATTTTTGGGAGGGTTTTGTTGTTGGAGGTGGACGGCAAAACAAGGAGGAGGGGAGAGAGATTTTGTGTGTTTTTTGTTTAAAAATGATTTTTTTAAATGAAATGAGTTAGTGGATTTTTTTTTATAAGTAGTGGGGTGAGGGTAGTTTTTGCCATATTTGCATTCTTTTGGTCCTATATTGTAAGTAAATAGTTTACAAGGTAGGAAATGTAAATTGTACATTTTAAAAATATTTACGGGGCTCGGGTTTCGTAAAAATACTTTTCGAAAGTTAAAACGCTTCATAAAAATAATAATAAAGCTTCGACACGACTTAAAACGAAATTAAATCGAAAACGTCGAAAATATACAATATCGAGACAATCGATAATAAAACGTAAATTTTTGGGCATCCGTCGGTATCGCGATCACTAATAGTTATCGTCATTCGTTAAAACGTAAAATACGAGAAATAAAGATTAAATATAATAAAAATCACTTTTATGATTATTTGAGAATATAATATCGATACCTAACATATTCCTTGTCGGTTTTCATCTAATCGACATTCTTACGCTAGTTTCAAGTCATAACCTTCTCGGTTAGTCGATAATTTAAAATTCTCATTAAAGTAAACACGTAATACGTAATAGTCGAGATTAAAATAACGACCTAAAATTGACGGGTTGTCACATCATCCCCACCAAATTAGGATCTTCGCCCTCGAAGATCAACTTGCGTTCTTGCCCGATCGCTTGTTGAAATCAAAGAGATGAGGGTAATTCTTCCACATTTGGTCTTCTCGTTCCCAAGTAAACTCCGGTCCTCTTCGAGAGTTCCATCGAACTTTGACGATAGGTATTCGGCTTTGCTTTAGTTGCTTGACCTCACGATCCATGATCTCGACTGGTTCTTCAATAAAATGCAACTTTTTATCAACCTTAACCTCGTCTAACGGTATAACGAGTTCTTCATCGGATAAACACTTCTTCAGATTCGACACGTGAAAAGTGTTATGAATCCCATACAGTTCTTGTGGTAGTTCAAGTTGGTATGCCACGGGTCCTACTCTAGATGTAACCTTGAATGGTCCGATATAACGAGGACTTAACTTCCCACGTTTTCCAAATCGTACAACACCTTTCCATGGTGATACCTTTAGCATAACCTTATCTCCCACGTTAAACTCCAATGGTTTTCTTCTCACATCCGCATAACTCTTATGTCGGCTTCGAGCAGACAACAACCTATTCTTGATTTGCACAATCATATCCGTCGTCTCCCTAATCAAATCTGGTCCAGTGAGTTGGGCATCACCAACCTCACTCCAGCTAACGGGTGATCTACATTTTCTCCCATACAGTGCTTCAAAAGGTGCAGCTTTAATACTCGCGTGATAACTGTTATTGTACGAGAATTCGGCCAAATGTAAGTGCTTATCCCAGCTACTTCCAAAGTCTATCACACAAGCACGTAGCATATCCTCCAAAGTTTGAATTGTTCTTTCGCTTTGCCCATCAGTTTGCGGATGATAGGCTGTGCTCATATCCAAATTGGTTCCTAACGACTTTTGCAGTGATCTCCAAAATCCGGAAGCAAAACGACTATCTCTATCGGAAATGATTGAAATAGGAACACCATGCTTGCACACGATTTCCTTCAGATAAATATCGGCGAGTTTCTCCAAACCGAACCTCTCGTTGATTGGAATAAAATGAGCGGATTTAGTTAAACGATCGACTATAACCCAAATCGCATCGAACCCAGACGGTGTCCTTGGGAGTTTTGTGATGAAGTCCATCGTAATTCGCTCCCATTTCCAGACTGGAATTTCAGGTTGGACAAGTAATCCTGACGGCTTCTGATATTCAGCTTTCACTTTTGCACATGTTAAGCATTTCGCGACGTATGTTGCAATATCAGCTTTCATATTCGGCCACCAGTATAACTTTTTCAAGTCTTGGTACATTTTGTCCGATCCAGGATGAATAGAATACTTGGACTTATGAGATTCTAACAAAATCAAGTCTCTCAGTCCACCGAAGAATGGTAACCAAATTCGACCTCTCAAACATTTGATACCATCGGCTCGCGTCTCAAATGTTTCACCGTCTCCTCTAAATCTTTCGGCAGCAATATTTTCCTTCTTGCACGCTTCGACTTGTGCGTTCCGAATCTGCTCAGGTAAGTTATTATGAACTGTCACCACCAAAGCACGCACTCGAATCGGTTTCTCCCTTTCCTTTCGACTTAACGCGTCAGCTACCACGTTCGCCTTTCCTGGATGATAACGAATTTCGCAGTCGTAATCACTTAAGAGTTCAACCCATCGACGTTGCCTCATATTCAGCTCCTTTTGATCCAATATGTATTGTAGGCTTTTATGATCAGTGAATACTGTACACTTCGTACCATACAGATAATGTCTCCAAAGTCGTAGAGCAAAAACCACAGCGCCCAATTCCAAGTCATGGGTAGTGTAGTTCTCCTCATTCTTCCTTAATTGTCTAGAGGCATATGCGATCACCTTTTCACGTTGCATGAGAACAACACCATATCCTCTGAGAGATGCATCGCAATAAACAGCAAAGTCTTCACTTCCTTCAGGTAACGATAAAATCGGCGCACTACAGAGTTTCATCTTCAGGGTTTGGAAAGCTTCTTCTTCATCATCGCCCCACACATACGGTTTATTCTTCTGAGTCAGCTTCGTTAATGGTTTCGATATCAAAGAGAATCCTTCAATAAACCTTCGGTAATAACCAGCCAGACCTAGAAATTGTCGTACTTCAGTTGGAGTAGTCGGAGCACTCCAATTCTTGATGGCTTCGATCTTTGCAGGATCAACATGTACTCCACTTTTATCGACCACGTGACCAAGAAATTGTACAGAATTTAGCCAAAAATCACACTTTGAGAACTTAGCGTATAACTTTTTGTTCTTCAACAAGTTCAAGATAATCCTTAAGTGTTTGGCATGCTCTTCATTGCTCTTGGAGTAGATTAGAATATCATCTATGAAAACGATCACGAATTTATCAAGATACGGCTTACAAATGCGATTCATTAAATCCATGAATACAGCAGGTGCATTAGTCAAACCAAAAGGCATAACCAGAAACTCATAATGACCATAACGAGTTCTAAACGCCGTAATAGGAATATCTCCCTCACGTATGCGAAGTTGATGGTAACCAGAACGAAGATCAATCTTGGAGAAAACACGAGAACCTTGAAGTTGATCGAATAAATCATCAATTCTTGGAAGCGGATAACGATTCTTGATCGTTAGCTTATTCAACTCTCGGTAATCAATACACATACGAAACGAACCATCTTTCTTCTTAACGAATAAGACAGGAGCTCCCCAAGGTGACGAACTCGGTCGTATAAAACCTTTATCAGATAGCTCTTGCAATTGCACAGATAACTCCTTCAGCTCGGATGGGGCTAAACGATATGGCGCACGAGCCACGGGTGCAGCACCAGGAATTAGGTCAATTTGGAATTCTACTTGCCTTGGAGGAGGAAGTCCAGGCAAATCTTCCGGAAACACTTCAGGAAAGTCACGGATAACAGGTACATCTTCAGCACGTTTCTCCTTCGATTCTTTCTCCACTACTTTAGCTAGGAATAACTCACAGCCTCTTTCGATATACTTACGAGCCTTAATGTACGAAACGATTTTCAGTCGTGAATTACGTTGATCACCTTCGATAACCATGGTCTTGTCATCTAAGGGAATCCTAACTTTCTTTTCTCCACACAAGATAGACGCGTTATACTTGGATAACCAATCCATTCCGATAATAATATCAAAACTTCCCAATTCAACAATCATCAAGTCTATCTTAAAAATACGGTTCAAGAGATTAAGAGAACATCCTAGGAGCGCACGATTGGTTCTCACTAATTTACCATCAGCTAGTTCTACCTCATAACTTGCGTCTAATTCGACCGGTTTGATATCAATTAAGGTACTAAAACTTGTAGACACAAAGCTTTTGTCCGCACCAGAATCAAATAAAGTTGTAGCATAACGGTTGTTCAGTAAAAACGTACCAGTGACAACTTTCGGGTTTTGCTTCGCTTCGGCTTCTCCCAACTGATAAGCTTTTCCTTGGTTATCTCCACCACGTGTATTCTTCGGAGGTTGAGGGCATTGGTTCCTCATGTGACCTTTACCTTGGCAGTTATAACACGTCACTCCCTTCTTTCCTGGTCCCCAACAGTCTTCGGTCTTGTGACCTAACTTATTGCACTTTCCACACTTAGCACATTCACCAGTATGAGACTTCTTGCAGCGTTGACATCTGGTTCCCTTGTCCGCAGTTGCAGCTTCAGTCATCGCATTAGCGTTGCCCCTCCTTCGGTTTTGATTTCTGTTGTGAGATTGACGGTTATCACCACGATCATCATTGTCATTTTCAGCTCTTCTTTTGTTGCCTTCAGAAACACCATCAGCCTTGTCTTGGATGATTTGACCCATTAGTTGGTAGGCCATACGAACAGCTTCATCAATATTGGCAGGTTTAGAGGAGGTCACATCACCACGGATGTTGGTCGGTAAGCCTCGAATATACTGCTCTACCTTCAAGTATTCAGGGTTAACTTTGTTTGGACAAAGTAGAGCAAGTTCATGGAATCTGTTGGTGTATCCATCGATGTCAGTACCCTTCAGTCTCAGCTGATATAGTTCCTGTTCTAACCTCTGAATAACACTCCTTGGACAAAATTCCTCAGTCATCCACCTTCTTACCTCAATCCAAGGTGTAGCATAAGCAGCATCCATACCCAATGATGCCATTCTTCCATTCCACCAAGTTAATGCTCGCCCTTGAAGAGTAGCAGAGGCAAACATCACTTTATCTCCTTCCTCACTTCCACTAAATCGAAACACGGATTCCAATTTCTCAAACCATTGCATTAACCCAACAGCGCCTTCAGTACCCTTAAAAGTTGGAGGTTTGCATTTCATGAACGAGGTATAATTGCACTTCTTATTTTCAGGAATTACTAGTCTATCAGCATCACCAGTTCCAGCACCAGCATTGCCAGCTCCCGCATTACCAGCTCCAGCATTATCAGCTCCCGTAGCGCCAGCTCCAGTAGCGCCAGCTCCAGTAGCGCCAGCTATAGTAACGCCAGCTCCAGTGTTGCCAGCTCCAGTATCGCCAGCTCCACCAGATCCACCAGCTCCACCGGATCCACTAGCTCCACCAGATCCACCGGCTCCATTATTCAAATTTGCCATAAATGCATTCATAGATATCTGAAATTGATCAGCTACTATAGCACGTAACTGAGTCTCAGTCAACTGTTTTGGCGGCATGATCCTGTTACACAATTCACATCAAAATGAGTATTCATTCAACGCTTGTGATAACAAAACATGAATAACACAGAATAAGAATAGATAGATGAAAAGAAACAAGAATGGATGATAGAACGAAGGATAGAATTTAGACAAGGAACGAAGATTCACGAGGAATGAGTCAAAAGACAGGGATTTCTATTGTGACAATCAGCGTCGTTTGTAAATCACGTATTAGTATTATAATAATCAAATAATAGACATTTATAAATAAATAAATGTAATCCATTATGCTTTAAGCATAAATAATAATTAAATATGTATAACATATATATACTTTTCTTGTTCTCGTCCATTGGCAACTCGGAGGTTTCGCTTGCAGATGTTATAGTTAAAAGATTGCAAAAAATTATTTTTGGAAAATCTTTTCGTTCTCTATAACTTGAGCTCTGATGCCAATCTGTAACACCCCCAATTTCGGGTCATAGCAGCGGAAGATTCATTGGGTGTTACTATCATGGTTCAACCTCAATATCATAGAAAACGCCTCAAAATGAGTCGTTTTAACAAAACATACATCCATTCATTTGTTTAAAAATAAAACAGTTCACACATGGTCCCAGATAGTTTTAAAGTTTACACAACCAACCAAATAGTAAAAGTTTCTTAGAATGGACATAGTTTAGTAAAGCGGGCCAAAACATTTTAATTTAGCAAGCTGCGTGAAACCGCCTCCCTTGAGTGCCTTCTTCATGGACCTGAGATAAAACATGCTATAAAGTCAACAAAAATGTTGAGTGAATCTATAGAGTTTAAATTAAATAAATGAACACAAGTATTCTGAATAAACCTTCCGTAGTTGACAATCATGTGGATCAGACATAATTATCGTTGTTATTTCATAAGTCTCGTGAAATTGAACGTTAACATATATTATTTCAGCCCAACACACCTAGCCAAGTGCGTATATTTCTCTTATACAATTGCATCCGATGTTTCATTTCTGGTGCATCACAACACCACGCGATAGCTAGTCGCGACCGGACTGGGAGTCACCCCGATAGATCTATCCATAGTATTAGCGTTCTTTTCGATTAACAATTCACGATTCATGGTTCTTTAAGGCTAAACAAACTTATATAACAACTTTCATCTAAGCATACAATCGGGTCCTTTGTGTTCAATTTTAAAAGAATGAGGGTTTACCTCAACTTCTCGTTGTACCCTTCATTTATATAATGTTTTTCCAATAATAAGGGTTTCCACAACTTCTCGTCGTACCCTTTTTATTTTAATAAAACAAGCATGTTGATTTGTAAATCTATGCTTATGTTTTTAGAGAGAGAAAGAAATAGAAAGATGGTGGATTTCACACTTCTAGAGAGAGAAAGTTAAGAACAACTATGTGTAAAATAATGAAAACCACACCCTCTCCATCAAAGGAGAGGGTTTATATACCCAAGCCTTGTGATGGGCTTGGGCTTACATTGTTGGGCCGGCCTACACATGTTGTAGGCTAGGCTTGGACTTGTTTGTTAATTAAAGAAAGTTAACTAAACTACGAGCTATTACATGGACTATCGTTGGAGTGACCGATCCTTCTTAATACGTAAAACGTATTTCCAACAATCTCCCCCTAAGGGAGGTCACTCCAAACAAGGGCGTTACCCGAGTTACAATAATGAAATAAACCTAGCATACTATGCTTGTCTTGAGCTCGTAGTCTTCGTCTTTCTTTTTCTTTTTCTTTTCTGGTGAACCTGCTGATGTGATCTTTGATATCAATCTTTGAGCATCAATCTCTTGCCTTGATCTCGTGCATCCATCACTTGTGATCTTTGCCTCTTCGTGACCTCACGTCCCACATACTTATACCTTAGTAATTCTTGAAAGCTTCAGAGTTCGATACAGCGGAAGACTTAACTTTTAGGCTTTCTTGAATTAGATGAGGTATTAAGTGCATAAAGTATAAGCATGCGGGGACGACTTCTTCTCGGATTCCGCAACGCCACCGTCTTCAAATGCCGCAACATAAGTAGACACGAACGAAATGGCTTTGAACACTTCATTCTAAATCGGTAGCATTTTACCTCCGGTCGGTGAAGACCGTTGGACGATATTAGATATCGTACCCGTGACGGATAGTTTCAATTAAGTAACTTCCTGACAGGATTTCGCGGGTAAACCCGTTCTCTTTATTCGACCGTCCAAAGCTGACTGCGAACATAAAGAGTGAATCATTTGGATAATAATATCCGCATGATTTGAAGCCGTCAATTCATGTTCCTGGAACAAGTGAAATTCAATTAAGAACCGCACCATCGTTGCTTTCCAGTTGTCACGAGCTTGATTCGTATAGAATCTTGCAAGTTACCTACCAAGTGCTGTTTGAGGTTAACACTAGAAGGATTTCCACTCATCACTGTGAACACTAAGTTATCACTCTGAGTGTTCTGGCAAGATCACTAAGATATTGCGTAGAGGCCTGGAACGTGTTTAAATTCAGTTAAGAATTAAACAGCTGTTGCTTTCCAGTTATCACAAGTTTGATTCATAAAGAATCGCACAAGTCACCTACCATGAGCTTTTTGATGTTCGCTCAAGAAGGATTTCCATCTTCATTGTAAATACTTTCGTATTACTCGGATGTTCAGGCAAGATCATGAAGATTTTGCGTAGGACTCTTAAACTCTTTCTTACTTTTCACAGTGTGTGAAGAAGCAAGGAAATATGAAAGTGTGTCCTAGTGAGATATTTGATGATCTCAAATGGCTCTAGACTCGATCGTGCACTTTGGATTTTAGTGATCGGAGGCTGGAGAGGAGTGCCACCATTTCAATACCAATTTATTCGGAGTGAATAAATCGATAGATAACGTGTTGTCTCCGTGTGATTAAAACAAATACCTTTTAAGAGATATCTGAGTTAGCTGGGATGGGTTGTGCATTGCATCACTGGGTCCATGATGTCTGTCTTCAATATCAAGATTCATTAAAATGATCTCAATAGCATATGTATTGACCCGGTTTCTGCCTAAAGTTGTAAGGAGGGCTTCTTTCTTTACACCCTTTATCTTTACAATTCTTTTTCATTCTTCAACCCCTTCAATGCTTACCAATACGTCATAACTAGCACCTTGTTGTGATTGTTCCAGTGCTAACTTAAGTACTTGGTCGGCATTCAGCTACGTTCACAATCTTTCTCCAACTTTCCTAAGGACTACTATTTCTAGCTATGGAATGTCCTTGGGAAGATTCCTCCGGTTCTGGAAGAATCATAGGACTTAACCTATCCTACCATCCTTATGTCACCACAATCTTCATCGTCGTGAAATAAATGGGTTTTGGGTAAGTATATGTCACCATGAAAATCCATTTTGATATAGCAAATCCATTTTGCTCCCCCTTAACATATGCCACGATATTCGAAAACATTTCGCACATGTCGGGATGAGCCAACACATTAAGTCAAACCATTTGTGATAATATCCCATATTAAATCACATTTTCTCCCCCATATTAAAAATATTAACCCAATCGATGTTTTTAATATCAATTGATTTAATGAAGTTTTAACAAAGGTTTTGGGAAAAAAAAATGCAAGTCCGTTTTATCTTCATGATATCAAATTTGTGAGATATGAAATCGATTTGTAACAAGATCACATATTCACCATATTAAAAAGAATTGACAAGGTTGGACCTGATTGATGAGAACATCATATGATAAGATCAAATGGTTCTTGTCAGCATATGTTGGTCGCCTCGTCACGTCTGAAGTCATCTCTCGACACCACGTGTACGATTGGTATTGTTGTCTTGACACCAACTTGTGAACTTGGCACGTTCGGCATCGAAGATTCTGAATGCTTGACAATTGCTCCCCCTCAATTGTTGACCCGTGTTCTATTGAAAGAGCTGTAGTCGTCGGTTGAGTAGTCGCATCGTCGAGTATGTAGATACCAATTGTAGATTGCTATGGTTGTAGAGATGATAGCTTCATAAAAACAAGACTTCTCTTGTTTTAACAAATAAATGCACTGAAACGTACATTGATTTGTGTTAGACCAAGTTGTAGAGTAAACTTGATCCCTTACAAGGTTTTAAAGTAAACCTTGCCCGAGAAAATTAATTCCCGTTGTGAGCCAAAGCTTTCATAAGAAATACTTGACTTTAATGTGAAAACCGGGTTGCAGTCAGAAATAACTACAAGCCATATAGGCATGTTTTATGAAATATTTACAACTTTTGTACGAACTCTATTTATGGCGCCGTGTCGATATTAATCAACATTTCTAAGGCCGTAAATATTATCGTACCAAAAGACATGCCTTTGAAAAATAAAGTAAAAATATTTTTGGATTTTTCTAGATTTTTCAATTTTTATGGTTTTTATATGGTTTTATATTTTTGTATTTTGCTTTTGTGTATAAAAATATAAACAATATATACAAATGATCACCAAGGATACGGAGAATAGTTTTACCAAGACTATTCTTTCGCTTCATCTGCTAGTTCTTTTAGAGTCTCAGGCGAGAAGGTTCTCATTCCTAGCTTGTCGGCCAAAAATTCAATTCGAGCGCGATCTAAAGCCTTCGTGAAAATATCCGCCAATTGATACTCAGATCGGACAAAGTAAAGCTCGATTACTCCATTTTCCACTTGCTCCTTGATGAAGTGGTAGCGAATGTCAATATGCTTCGACCGGGAGAATTGAACATTGTTGCAGCATAAGGCAATTGCACTCTTGTTGTCACAGTACATCGGAATCTTGTTGAAACCTAGACCATAGTCGGTTAATTGCGATCTCATCCAAAGAATTTGAGCACAGCAACCGGACATAGCTATGTATTCTGCTTCCGTACTTGAAATTGCAGCGCTTTTCTGCCTTTTCGATGCCCAACTGATTAATCGATCTCCTAGTAGTTGCAAAGTTCCACTCGTGCTACGCCTTGTATCTTGACAACCCGCGTGATCCGCATCTGCATATGCCATTAGTGCAATAGAAGAGTCCTTCGAATACCAAAGTCCCCGATTAATGGTTCCTTTAAGATATCGAAAGATCCTTTTAACAGTAGCTAAGTGTAACTCAGTAGGCCTAGTTTGATACCTGGCACACATACATATAGCAAACTGAAGATCAGGGCGACTGGCTGTGATATACAGAAGAGTACCGATCATTCCACGATAAAGTGTCGGATCAACGGCAACTCCATGTGGATCTGCATCCAGCTTAGTTCGTTCCACCATTGGAGTATCCACGGGGTCGCAAGATTCCATCTTATACTTCTTAAGCGATTCAAGGGCATACTTGGATTGATTGATAAAGATGCCTCTGGGACTCTGAGATATCTGAAGACCTAAGAAGAATGATACCTTGCCCATCATTGACATCTTAAACTTGGAAGACATGAGTGTCCCAAACTCATCCGATAAGGTTTGGGTCGAGGCTGCAAATATAATATCATCAACATATATTTGTACCATAATCATATCTTTACCTCGTTTCTGAATGAACAGCATGGGATCCACCTTGCCTTTAGCGAAGCCTTGCGTAATGAGGAATTGTGACAAAAGATCATACCATGCGCGAGGAGCTTGCTTCAACCCATAGAGAGCCTTCTTAAGCTTGTACACATGATTAGGATAATTAGGATTCACAAAACCATCCGGTTGTTGAACATAGACATCTTCCTTGAGTTCACCATTAAGAAATGCCGTCTTCACATCCATCTGATAGACGACCATATTCATATGGGCTGCATAAGCGAGGAATAGTCTAATAGCTTCCAAACGGGCAACAGGTGCAAAGGATTCCATAAAGTCGATGCCTAATAATTGCTTGTATCCACGAGCTACTAGACGAGCTTTGTTCTTCAATATTCCGCCTAACTCATCAAGTTTCACCTTGTAAACCCATTTCAAAGTGAGTAACTGCACTTGATCCGGGCATGGGACAAGTTCCCAAACATCAAGACGTATGAATTCGTTAAGTTCTTCTTGCATAGCTTCTATCCAACAGGATTGAGTAAAAGCTTGTTGCCATGTCTTAGGTTCAACTTCAGTGAGAAAAGCATCAAAGTGACAAAACATTGCACTTTCTTGTAACTGACTTCGTGTGGATACCAGACGATTAGGGTCACCAATAATAGAATCTATAGGATGATCCTTTGTCCACTTGCTGTCATGTTCACGAATCCGTGGATTGGAGTAAACTGTAGAAGGAGCTTCCTCTGAGGTGGACGACCCGGCTTGATTAGGGTCGGGAATAGATACACCAAAGAATGGAAGTTCACGCATTTGAGCGAATTCCAAATCGTGATCATCGTCATCCTCTTCATCATCAATAGGCATGACATGGGTAGTTGTTACATGTGTTGGTTGAGAATTACTTGTGGATGGTATATCTTGACCAATTGTAGGTGCATATGTATCTGATTGTGCTTCGGTTGCTGGGGCGACAACTGCGGTTACCGGAGCTATTACCTCAGGTTCTGGAGCAACAATAGTTGGAGGAGTAAAGAATTCATCAAAGAACGGTTGAAACAACGTATCCCATTCCTTCCTAGTAGGTGGAGTAAATGATGATGAAGTAGGGTTGTTTGGGACAAGACCAGAACTAATATTACTGGGTCCCATTTCATGAAGTGCGGGTTCAGAGCTGCTTTGCTCAGAAGCCATTGCTGTCAGCTCATCAAAATCAACATTCATAGTTTCAAGGATTTTGCGAGAGTTACGGTTGTAGATTCGGTAAGCCTTCTTTGCGGGGGCGTAACCAATGAAAATACCAATATCAGCCTTTGGTTGAAGTTTTCCCAAATTGTCACCATCATTATTTGGATAGCAAAGAGAACCAAATACATGAAGATATGATAAATCTGGTACTTTACCATGGAGAAGCTCATAAGGTGTTTTACCATGGCGTTTACGAATTAGTGACCGGTTTTGGGTGTACACTGCTGTAGATACTGCTTCTGCCCATAAGAACAATGGAGCCTTTGCGTAAATTAACATCGTTCGAGCAGCTTCCATAAGTGTGCGATTTCGCCTTTCAACGACACCGTTTTGTTGTGGAGTGCGTGCAACGGATGTTTCATGAGAAATGCCAACTTCTTCATAATAATCACGCAAAATTTGATTCACAAATTCGGTTCCATTATCTGTACGAATGCGTCGGACAGTAGTGTTGAGACGCACTTGAATCATCTTGAGAAATCCGATGATGAATTTAGGTGCCTCATTCTTTGCTTTAAGAAATTTCACCCATGTAAACCGAGAGTAATCATCGACAATGACGAGGATGTACTTTTTGCCACTAAGACTTTCAACACGCATTGGTCCACAAAGATCCATATGCAACAAATAAAGTTTCTCTTGGTTGGTGTCTTCAGTCTTGGGTTTGTAAGACTTCTTAGTGCTTTTCCCCATTGTACACGCGGAACACAAATGATCCTTGTGAAATGATAGTTTAGGAAGACCACGAACAAGTTCGTTTTGCGCCAAGTGATTAATAGCGTCAAAGTTAAGATGAGATAACCGTCGATGCCATAACCATGACTTAGTCTTCGATGCTTTGGAGAGAAGACATACGGGAGAAGCGGCCATCATGTCTTGTAGAGACAAAGTATACAAATTATTCCCTCGAGTACCTTTCAATAAATCAACCCCTTCCAAATTACGAATGAAGCAGGTATGCTCTCGAAAAGCAACTTCTAGGTTTGCATCACAAAATTGTCCCACAGAAAATAAGTTGTGACCGAGACCTTCCACGTAATACACTCTTGAAATTATAACATTCCCAATATGATATTCACCGTAACCCATTATCTTTGCTATATGATCATTTCCAAATCTAACCGTACCAAGAAACTTGCTGACGAAATTTCTGAGCTGAGAGCGATCTCCGGTCATATGCTTGGAGCAACCAGAGTCCAAATACCAGAGAACAATTTGGACCACCTGTTTTCAATAACAACAGTAGACAATGCATTGGAAACTATTGGTTCCGGAGTGTTAGCAGATACAGATATGGAATTATCAGAATTGCTAACATTTTTGTTATCCTTAGATTTCCTGCATTTTCTAATGTGAGTTTTAGCATTTACAGGTTTTGCTATTCCAATTTGCTGAGGTTTTGGAGTATTAGCGGGCACTACAGTGGGAGTAGACCTATTTAAAGGGCACTTGGTTCCTACAGTAGTGTCGGTGTTCCTAGTTAAAGGACACGCTTGTGTTTTGGTAGCCTTGGTACTCCTAGTTAAAGGGCACGCTTTCTTCACTTCAGTGGGAGTGATCCTAGTTAAAGGGCACGTATTTCCTACTATAGTGAAAGTTCTACCAGTGGGGCGCCACATCCAACCAACTTGGGTTAACACTTTCCCAGTCGGTTTCCATTCTAATCCATTTTTCCGGGCCTGCATCTCATTCACATGGTCAATAAGGCAAGAATCATGATGACTAGAAAACATACATTCATTGCAATTCCAACATTTTAACTTAGAATTCACAGTAGGCTTAGAACGCTGCACAACCGCAGAGCCTTTAGGTTTAGCTACATGATTCTTTTTATTCAAAACAGAAATAACATTCCTAGGATGGGCTTCTACTTTCTTCTTCACTTGACTACTAGATGGGGGCAAGATCCTATCATTCTTCTTGTTTCTTTTAAGCTTAGATCTTTGAGCCTTAGTAGTGGTGCTTACTCCTGTAGAAGGCAACACGGGAATATTAGAAGCTGGTTTTGATTCCGCCTTATCTTTAGTGACCAAAGTTTGAGATTGTTTAGTCCTAGGGCCCTTGTTAAGTGGTGTGACGGCTATAAGGGTTCTTTTGATTGCACTAGAGGACGATGTTGAGACAGTGGCTGCGTTATCCACAACATTCTTACCTTTTAGAGTTCGAAGTGTTTCCTTTAACTCAGCCAAGACCAGATTCTTATCACAAATTTGTTCCCTCAAATCAGATATTTCCACCGACTTTCGATTCAATTGATCAATCAATGATTGATTCTGTGCAGTGGTATCAACACATGCGGGCTTTTCTGAATCGAAGAGTCGTGTATTTTTCTGTTTTAAGTTATCAACTTTGGACAAAATCTTGGAAACTCGATTATCTAGATCAAGTTTAAAATTCTCAGCGGCCTCAAGTACGTTCACACAGTTATTCTCCTTAGATTTCTCTATGGCTATCGGCAAAGACTTAGCAACTTTGTCACTTGGCTGACGCTGTTTTGATTGTAAATTCAATCTAAAATTCTTTTCAAAATTTGCATCATCGATATTAACACCTTCAAATGACGTTTCAAAGATTTCTTGAATAAATTGTTGCTTGCATTCAAGCGAAATACAATGTGTTTGAATCTCATCAAAACGTTTTGAAAGCGAAGAATATGAATCTTGAAGCTTTAAAAATTCAGCGTCAGATTCGTGACAAGGACTATCTACCACATTATCCACAGTTTCAACATTATGCACAATAGAATCATTATCAACACTGTTATTCACACAGACAGAGACTATATCATGAGACATCACTTGTTTCAGAAGTAAATCATTTTGGCGTGAAACCCGTTCTATTTCAAGTAAACTGTTTTCATAAGCATCATCCATTTCATTGAAAACACGTTTAACTTCTTCTAATTCCAAAATCAAATCTTGATCAAGATTACGAAGACAGGCCTTAACATTCTCTACAAACGGAACAATTTCATTTCGGAACGCAGCTCTAGTGTGCTCAAACTTCCATTCACCTTCCGTTATGGCCGTGGCCGTCGTACGTTCCAAAATGACCTTGTCAAAATCAGCCAAGTGTTGGTGAACCGTATTTAAGTTAACGGACGCCTTACTTACCGGTGGAATTAACTTCGTTAAATCCTTTTTGACGAGTGTAGGAGACGTACTAGGAAGGTTTTCATTTGACAAACTTTGGGGCACAAGAACTGTTAATTCTGCTAATTCCTTTTGTAAGCGAATGCGTGTCTTTTTCGAAAATTGATCTTTGTTATGTTGATCATAATCAATTGTATGGAATTTTGAAAGCATTTTAGAATGAGTTTCATCCCCAAGTGATTGTGTCTCCGCAGTACTACGAACAAAAGGTGCTTCTTTCGATTTTCCAATTATGGTCATGTCATAAAGGCCGGGAATATATTCCTGAGCTTGTTTTGCATAACCGGGATTAGGTGGTAAATCTTGAAGACGCTTAAGTTCGAATTCTTTAAATGATTTAGTTAGAAGATGAACCTTTTCTGTGGAAGCGTATTGTTTTAAAAGCTGTTGTTCTTTGAATTTAAGAAGTTTGGTAGCATTAATTTCCGATTCAACCTTTTTAGACTCGAGAGTTTCGAAATCCATTTTAAGTTTCTGAAAATCATTGACAACCGACTCCTTTTCTTTTAATTCATTGGAAAGATTAGCTTTTAATGATTCTATTTCTTTCAAGTGTTCAATCTTTTCAAAACGAAATTGGTCAAATTCAGAACATGTTATTTTCTCTGCTTGAGGGACCATTTCAAAAGTTTTGACCTTTTCTTTATGCAACGCAAGCTCAGCAGTTAGGGTGGAATTCGTATCTACGGATTGTCTGAGGGCCATATGCATTTGATCAATAATATGTTTAGGCACCATGACCAAATCATGTTGAGCATAAGATTCCATACCCGTCGTAGCATTTGGTTGAGATTCACTCAAATGTGTTGGATTGGGTACCACTTCATTTGAGTTACTAGTTCCCGAATGCTGTTCGAGGTTGTCATTTTCATGCCCAACTTGATGTTGGTTATCATCAATATTATTGGATGTGGTTGGTACCTCACTGATGACATCAGAACCGTAGTGAGAGAGATTAGCAACAAGAGCAGCTTGGGCAGAGTGAATGTCATCACAATCCGAATCGTATGCATCAAGATCGTCCGCTTGATAAGCTGCATTAGAAGTGGAAACGACTGCAACGCCTTCAATATCTGCTGCCCCTGGGTCTGCCAGAAATGCCAACTCCTCTGAATCCAAAATCTTCCCCTTAGACTGAGCATCAACCAAATACATCTTCTCACGAAACCATGCATCATCCCTTCTCCTTTTCGGCTGAGTGCATTCCCTAGCCATATGACCTTGTCCTCGGCAATTGTAGCAAGTCACAACCTTCTTAGGACCAATAGGACTCCCATTTCCACTAGCTTGAGCATTCACAGCTTGATTGTTCCCAGTCCTTGTAGGAGGTCCATATGAATTTTGCCTTCCCTGAATAGGTTGCACCGTCACTTGACCATCTTGAACAGTGGCTTGTTGTCGAGGATTTGATGAGGTGCGGAGCTGATTGTTTGTTGGTGGAAATCCTCTAGTTGCAACAAGTTTTGACAAGTAGGCGGTGAGATGGTTTAGAACATCAGCTGGCGTATCATTTGGAGTAAAGACTGGTGCTTGGATTGGTGGAAGTTCATTAGAGTAGAAAGCTTGTGCCGGTTGTGCTTCTATTGGAAAATATCCTTGCTGAGGAGTATAGCCCAATGGAGAAGTGTTGGCTTGTGATGGTGATGTCTGATATGGTGGTTGCTGTTGAAAAGATTGTTGATGAACACTTTGTTGATATTCTTGCTGTGGCATCATTGGTGGTTGATAAGATGGTTTTTGCTGTGGTTGCTGATAGATGTGTGGTGGTGGCTGCTGCAAGTATGATGGTTGTTGATAAGTATAAGCCATGTTTTGTTGAGAAGCATACATTGCAAGTGGATCATGAACTTGAGGTGTAGACAACCGAGCCTCGATCACATGGCATTCGTGTTGTTGAAGAAAAGCTTGAAGTTGATCCACATTGGTGTTATGCAAGTCCTTAGCCAATTTAACATCCGTCACGTATTTTTTCCATTCTGGAGGAAGAGTGTTCAAATACTTGGTGTTCAATTGAAAGGTAGGAATTGCCATGCCATAGATATTAAGTTCATTCAACAATAGGGTAAATCTCAGATAGTAATCATTGAGAGTCTCCCCTGGCACATAGGCAAACTTATCAAAAGTATCATAAAGCTTACACTCTCGTTCTTGTTTAGTTAACGAGGTGCCTTGCATTAGAACACGAATTCTATCCCATAACTCTTTGGCAACTTTATGTTTGCTGACGAGTTTGTAGACATCTGGAGGAAGAGCTTGGAGAATGATGTTTGTAGCATACTTATCACATTTATCTTGAATCTTCATATCTCCAGTCAACTCACCCGTTGTGCGAGGACGAGTGGTCGTACCTTCCGTCACAGTACCATAATCTAATGGTCCATTGAGCACCGATGCCCAAATTAGATGTCCATTCTCCTTGTTCAACATATAAAGTTCCATTCGGGAAGCCCATTCCTCATACATAGTCTTCACCAACATTGGTGGACGATTATCCGTACCCGAGAGGATGGACTTATCCGTAAGAGATGTATACTCCATTTCAATAAGTTAAGATTTACAAAGTTGATCGAACAATGAAATAAGGTTAAGTATTTTTGTGTTGTTGTGAGTTAAAACCGAGAAACAATGTTAAAATCCCCTAAAATATGTTCTCGATAAACCAAAAATTCCAAGTCAAAATTACACACGATCCCCACAAACTGCAAGTTTGTTCGAAATTTTTTATGGAAAAAATTGTGATTATCGGAATGCCAGATCGGAATGTCAGATCGTAATACTTGATCGGAATGTCAGATCGTAAAACCAGATCGGAATGTCAGATCGTAACACCAGATCGGAATGTCAGATCGTAACACCAGATCGGAATGTCAGATCGTAATACCAGATCGGAATATAGCCCTGTCGAAATGTTGTTGGTATCGAAATGCCTAGATCGCAATGCAAAGCTGTCGCAATAATTCAGATCGCAAAGTCCTGTCGCAAAGTCTCAGATCGCAAGACCCAGATCGCAAAGTAGCTGACAAAATTCGAGCAGAGTAACGACTTAAAATACTTCCTTATACCCGTCGGAATCCCAGATCGCAAAGCACGATCGGAATGTCCAGATCGGAATAAGTAATAAAACCCACGATCGCAAAGTAGAAACCAATCCCTTTCCGATGGATGGTTATTGCGATGGAAGCCCAAGTACAATTGTACTTTCCGATGGATGCTTCTGCTGAAATTTCGGAATGAAGAACACCCAACTTTTTTGCACTTTTGATCCAAGAAAGATGATGTTTTAACGAAAACCAAGATACCAAGAACAGTTAACACGAATCCCTATGTTATACTACTTTAAACTCCGATCCAACACCAAAAAAAAATTTGAAGATTCGGCTAAAAACAAACCACAATCTACGAAATGTTTAGAACACAATACTCAACACAAAAACAAACCTATATTTCATCCCAAGCTCTTGATACCATTTGTTGATTTGTAAATCTATGCTTATGTTTTTAGAGAGAGAAAGAAATAGAAAGATGGTGGATTTCACACTTCTAGAGAGAGAAAGTTAAGAACAACTATGTGTAAAATAATGAAAACCACACCCTCTCCATCAAAGGAGAGGGTTTATATACCCAAGCCTTGTGATGGGCTTGGGCTTACATTGTTGGGCCGGCCTACACATGTTGTAGGCTAGGCTTGGACTTGTTTGTTAATTAAAGAAAGTTAACTAAACTACGAGCTATTACATGGACTATCGTTGGAGTGACCGATCCTTCTTAATACGTAAAACGTATTTCCAACAAAGCATGTTATCCCCCTCGCGGGTTTTATAAAACAAGTAAACATGTTAAAGCGAGGCTATAGACTCACCTTGGTACGATAGTAGTGACGTGACGATCGCCGACGATTTGTGATGCCCGTTAAACACGAAGACCGCAACCTACCAATTAAGGCGCGTTCGTTAATAAACGACTCAAGTATAAATAATACTTAAATAATATGAAAGTCAATTTCAAATGACCATGAAAATCCCGAAAAATAACAAAAATATAAGTGTACTACTATACCCTTTCGTTCAACACTTATTCTTTTAAACACTTACACCCTCGACATTGACCCGTCATAAGACGCCAAGTCAACGCAAGTCAACCTATCATTTTACTTCCCTCGGACCAGTAACTAAGCCATTTATATAATGACTTAATACTCGAGTAAGTCACTATGTCCAATAGTGAATACTCAACTCACGCCATACAAGTATTGAACTACGTGTCCAAAATACCACTCAGCATGTACACTCCAAATGTACACACCAATCTAACCTATCTAGACATGTCCGATTTCGACGAAACTTGGTGACAAACTCACACATAATATGAATAAGACTCAGTTTAAATTTCATTCAAAAATATTACTTCTAAGACCTTCTGCCCGACACACCTTCGTGTTACAAAAACCGGACAGTTTTACGCCTTTGACTTGTAAAACCATTTTGACTTATCTAAACATTTCCGTTTGCAAAACCGACACTCGGGTTTGAAAATAGACTCATAACCTGAGGTTTATCAACTTACAACAGCCCTTGAACATTTTTAAAACTCATTTTATAGTCCCCGAGATTCGTTCCAAATATCGGCAACAATTTTCGGATTGTGCCGATACCCGTCTCCCAGTACACAAATACTAAAAGTAGCATAACTTTTCGCTCGTAATGAGTTAGAAGCTCTACTTTAGCTCAAATCGAAGCTAATGAAATTCTATACGACCCTATCTTATTAGTTTACCAAGTTTACCACAGTAACCATTTCAAAAACGGACTTAAAGTTACTGCCTAAAATAGCCTATCTAAAAATCATACCAAAGCAATTTTTCGACCCATTCCAACAATTCCTATAGTCCTAATATGATCCTAATATCATAATAACACATCTAATTAACTCATAACACCCTCAAATTTAATCTCACAAAAATTAAACCATCAAAAATCTTACATGCAACCATAACCCACTATGAATATTATATTATTAACACCATATATAAACACAAAAATGGATCAAACATCAAGTTCTTCACCAAAAATTGAAAATAAAATTTAGTGAATGCATGTAGAAGAAAATTATACCAATAGAAAGCTCTTGAAATTTCCAAGATGGGTCTTGTTTTAGTTTTGCTTGATTCAAAGTAAATCAAAATTTTTGGGAGGGTTTTGTTGTTGGAGGTGGACGGCAAAACAAGGAGGAGGGGAGAGAGATTTTGTGTGTTTTTTGTTTAAAAATGATTTTTTTTAAATGAAATGAGTTAGTGGATTTTTTTTATAAGTAGTGGGGTGAGGGTAGTTTTTGCCATATTTGCATTCTTTTGGTCCTATATTGTAAGTAAATAGTTTACAAGGTAGGAAATGTAAATTGTACATTTTAAAAATATTTACGGGGCTCGGGTTTCGTAAAAATACTTTTCGAAAGTTAAAACGCTTCATAAAAATAATAATAAAGCTTCGACACGACTTAAAACGAAATTAAATCGAAAACATCGAAAATATACAATATCGAGACAATCGATAATAAAACGTAAATTTTTGGGCATCCGTCGGTATCGCGATCACTAATAGTTATCGTCATTTGTTAAAACGTAAAATACGAGAAATAAAGATTAAATATAATAAAAATCACTTTTATGATTATTTGAGAATATAATATCGATACCTAACATATTCCTTGTCGGTTTTCATCTAATCGACATTCTTACGCTAGTTTCAAGTCATAACCTTCTCGGTTAGTCGATAATTTAAAATTCTCATTAAAGTAAACACGTAATACGTAATAGTCGAGATTAAAATAACGACCTGAAATTGACGGGTTGTCACATTAAGATAACTCAGAGAAGACTCTTTAGTTCCTAAACGAGATTTGGTTTCCGTTTGTGATCATAAAAATGCTAAAATACAAGGGAAAAAATATGAAGGTGAACAGTACAGCGAGAGCTGATTTTGTGATATTTATCAAACCGAGACTATGTTATTAACTCTTGCTTATTCACAATTGGAAAACAATAATCTTATGATATTTTCAGGTGGTTGGTATTATACACGGCCCACTTCTATTTGGGAATTTTGGACGCCCAACATTAGCAATCAAATTTTCAGCTCATGACCACAACTCAGTGGAGTGATAGTCTTTAATGGTCAAGCTGGTAAAGTGGTCATTGTGTGACTTTTTGTTTCCTTATGTAACATAATTTTAACTTGCAACTAATACGAGTAATTTGAGTTTACATGGTATCATAGTCCTATTGATACTGATGTTCGCATTGATCATCTCGATGATGTTGGAATCATGTCAGATTGCATACTTTTTGTTAGGAGCTTGGAAATTTCATTTATTTTGATGTATTAATGAAATCTGTTTTGCAGTTAAGCCACTTTGGTGGTATAGCCGAGAGTAAATGAACATGACAGTTCTTGAGTCAAGAAACTAAATGTTGATACTTGGTCTGAGTCGATCGTCAATATACATTGAAGATAGTTATGAGGAATTGAACTTTGGCCACTAGCCTTTAGTTTGTAGTTTGTTTGGACTTTGCTAGAACTGTACTATTAATATATTGAAAAATCATTACGAGGAATTGCACGTTGGTGACTAACCTTTGTAGTTTGTTTTGTACGTTGCTAGAATTGTACTATTATATCCTTCATTTCAATCATATTTATGTATATTAGTGGTGGCAAAGGTACCTTTTCTCGCATGATCTCAATCCAGTTATGAGGACGCACAAGGTATGTGTTTGCACATAATCACTCTATTTGCGTCATTTGATTATGAAACTTATTGTCAATAATTTCTACATGAATTTGCAGCCTCTATCTGTGGAGTTGGCCGTGCAATATTGAGGAACATATTTGATGGCATCCAATTTCTTAGGCTGCTTATGTTCTACCTTTTGTTACAGATTTATTTACACTATTTTCTGCTACTACTGCAAATAAGCTTAGGCAAGGACAAAGCCAAATATAGTAACTGAAGTCAGTTGACAATAATGAGAGTTTATTTTTTGATTATGGTATACTTATGAACCGAACTGGTATATTTATTTCCTAAATTTAGTATGACCGTGAGATAACCATATTTTCAACATCATAAATAAAATGAGTAGTACTCTACTCTTTTAGTATTTTTGTCTGCTCAATTTTTTTTGTCTATTCTTACAAAATACAACATGAACTATCATTAGGCTATCGTTTTTTGTATGGTCTGTTTGAGATTCCTACAACATAAACTAACTTACATTATAAGTGTGAATAAATGTGAGTATTGCATCTTTTACATCGGCTCTTGATTAGAACTCAAAATTAAAAAAGTAAATAAATAGATTAATATTGTTGTTCTTTACTGAACATATAGTTCAAAATGATTTAATAACCACCTTATGTTGAAGAATATAAGTTTGTATTTCGGCTGGAAATTGGTTAGTGTAAAGTTACTTCTTATGATTCATTTTTTAGACAAATGATGACTTATTGTTTATATGACTTATTGTTTATAAATATTTGTTACTTGAATACTGATTATTGTTTATATCAGGTTACTTAAATGTGTGGTGGCTGCTTTGCAATAGGAAATCATTTTATGGTAATTTTTGTTAAGATTAATTTTTAAAATTTATCTTACCAATTGGTCAGTCAGTATGTCGTAAATTATGATTACCCAAAAATATTTATCTTATGATAAGGTTATTTTTTGAACTGTACGATACATAGTAGCATATTGTTAATATTTATCTTATGAATCAGTATACGTAGTGCAATCAGTAGCATCACAAATTGTGAATTCTCACATTTGAGGTGAAAAATCGGAACATTACTTATTAATAATACATACAAAATATAGTAAAACAAAAACAAAAAAGTTATGTCATATTACTAATATTTATGACATAAAATAACAAAATTGTATAAATAATATAGAAAATATAATAAAATAAATAATAAAAAGTTATGACATATTAAAACTAATATTTATGACATAAAATAATAAAGTGTATAATATTTTATACAACTAATGATAATACATCATTAATAAATATTTTCATAATATTATGCAACTTATTAGTAGCTTCATGATTGAAATTCAGTAAAACTACCTTTAACATAGAACTATTGCAATTTAACAATGATATATATATATACACCTATGAATGAACAAAAGCAAAAATCTGCTAAACACAATAACAATTGAGCATACAATCCTGAGGTTTCTTTATCTAAAAAACATATAGAACAACAACTAATATTCTAAACCTAGGTCTAATTTAACATATCTAATTAATGAATTTAACCATTGCTAATTATTCAACTATTAAAAAACAACAAACAAAACCACACATACAGCTATTTTTAACTAGTATTAATAATATCCTGGTAACTAAAAATTATTAATTCTTACAACAACTGATTCTTTCATATAAAAAAACTAACATTAACAGAAAAGTTTGTTATTATTACCTTTAAATCAAACTCCATCAACCAATCAGCGAACGCCACATCGAGATCACCATCGCCATACCATCAACATCGCTTTCCTCACCTCCACCGTCGTCGTATCCACCATCATCACACTGACACCATCGAAGACAAATCTAATTAAAAACAAACAAAATATAATTACCTAAATAGGAGATCAATAATAGGGTATCAACGCATGACCTTTAAACTATTTTATTAAAACCCAAAATAAACAACCACCAACGCGACATCGGGATCGTCATCTCCACCGTCATAACTTTACCAACGTTGTCATCACCTCCACCATCGTCATCTCCAGCATCTTCACACTACCATCATCAACGAAAAATCAAATTAACAAAAACACAAAACAAATAATCATTCAATCAACCAAATATCTAAAGAAGATAAAAAATAACCAAATATGAGTTTGAAGCCGCTCATATTCTATATGGTATGGTGAAGTGTAATATGGATATTGTTAGGCTAGCCACAACACATATTTCTGTATAAGTGATTAGGTTGCTATATATTATAATTCACGATAGTTGTACATGAAGAGTAAAGATAACAAAAAAAGTAGCAAATCGAAAGAACTGATGTTTCGAGCTTCAAATTTGGTAAAAAGGCAGAGATCAAGATAAGCACTTCGAGTGACCACCATTTGAGACTTAAAAGTATACGCTTTATCATAAATATGTAGTGCAAGAAACATAGACAAAATAAAAAGATCCACATAACCACATTATAATATTTAGTTGGTTGGATGGTTTAGTTATCAAATGACGTATTTTATTGTTTCAAAAGAACATAATAAAAAGAAACCATGGGGTCCGTGTTCTTTACATTTGGAAAGCAGAATTATAAACTGATTAGTTAAACTGTAAATAAAAAGTATTTAGTTGATTAATCCAATATCATATCCATGAGTCATTATAACAGCAACAACAAAGTGAGTGCTTATAGCCCAAGAAGTTTGCCACACGTGCTGCCTTATCCAATTTTCATCAGCAAACTGTATTAGCGTTTCGATTTTTGGGCTCTACAGGTGTGCAAGTAGTAATGTTTCTGGTTCTTAATAAGACATTGGGTTCTGGAGCAATCTATTTCGAAAGCTAAGCCTACAAAAAAAACAAAAAATTCCATCCAAGTTACCAATTAAAGCGACGAACATGAATTAAAAGAGAAAGAAACATGTGTACTAAATGGCCGGGAAACGCTTTGTCCACAATTCTGCAAGGCCTTACGATCACCCATCATAGCTTAAATTTGTATAAATTTTATTTACTCCAGCAAATGTCTCTAAGCTTATATTCTCGACCTTTATTACAGGTATTGTAGCTTCCTCATACGCAAATATTGTATAAACAACAATCATCTACATCGCATGTAGTTTGAGCAACAGGAATCTGTTAGATAGATAAGAATCTGAGTAGTACTTTTTTCACATAAATAAGTAAAACTTTTTTTCCACACACCAAGCCTTTCTGGTAATACCAACGTTTTTGCGTGTTAATGTGTAGATAGTAGCCTCTGTCATAAATTTAACATGCTACAATATATAATCTATGCTAGACAACTGAAATAAAGCTTATAACAATGATGATACCAAACCATAATTCTAACAAAAATATTTGCACAGTATAGCTTAACATCAGTAAAGCTTAAAAAAATGATGATACCAAACCATAATTCTAACAAATATATTTGCACACAATAAAATTATACCTTAAAAGATTTTCGTGAGGAATTTCATCGAACAGTTGGCGAATTCTTCATCAGATCTGTGATAACTAAAGTCAGACTTAAACATTTAAAAATGAAAATAAAGGTGTGTTTGTTTATTCATTTTTTTGATTTGTTTATTTTTAACATTCTTTTTTATAAAGCTGTTTTTGTTTATTCATTTTTATAAAGGTG
>JANFOE010002734.1:50000-65761 GCA_025667525.1 Glebionis coronaria
TATATATATATATATATATATATATACATATATACTACATATGTATATATATACTAAATAAAATATCAGTCAACAAGTTAAAAATAAATTGAAAATGTTTTGAATACGGTAAGATTTAGAAAGTGGTTATTTAGTGTCTATGTTAGACTTCCCATCTTACCCTTCACTTCTTAATTATTCAAAAAAACTACAACCTAAAATAACATCTCTTAATTAATGACATCTAATCTCACTTACTAGATCTAACCATCATAATAACTTTATATTTTAATAATTATAAGCTAATACACCACATTAACCTAACTCTCTCTCTCTCTCTCTCTCTCTCTCTCTCTCTCTCTCTCTCTCTCTCTCTATATATATATATATATATATATATATATATATATATATATATATATATATATATATATATATATATATATATATATATATATATATATATATATATATATATATATATATATATATATATATATATATATATATATATATATATATATATATATATATATATATCCAAAACCCTTATATAGGAAGGATATGTCACCCATCAAATTCAGCCATAATGCCACGTCATACCAAACTTACCAGACTTCCTTTTCTGACAATTATCCCGCCCAATTATTTAGCAACTAACTTTTATGGCATTGACAAAAAAAACGCAGCATTCACAATAACCAAAATCAAAAAAAATCATTTAACAGCTTTCTATACATAAGTTATTCTCCTGCCCAACCATATCGCAACAAAGTAACGCATATCCCTAATATTACTCAACCTCACAATCACAATCATGAGTTGATAAAAACGTATCCCTAATCATACAATCAGATTAAAAAACACAATTGCACCTTTTTACCTACTATCATTCAAAACACCAATCTAAAACCCTCGAATCAATTGAAGGAAAAAAACAAATAAAAAACGGATCGTATCCCCCAAATCATAACACTAAAAGTTTCAAAAAAATCGGATCTGATCTTGCCGAACAATTGTTTTTTGTAAAACACTGTTTCATCATTAACACAAGATATGTTTTACTCTTCTTCATATTTCAATTTATTTTTTATGGATTTACGCATTATTTCGAGTCATTGTTGTTTTTAATGATTTTACTAACTCACTGTATGTTTTCGTGTTCATTATATTATTAATTCATGAATTTAAATCTATCAACAGGTGGATTCGTGAATTTTAATTCATCAAGAACCTATGGATAAAAGGCCTATGTAAGTTAAATATTTTATGTTTACAAAGTGCTTGATAAAATGCCCGAGTGAAGCATTATAAATGGCCTTACATAATCATTTTTATTAGTATGTAACTGTGTCTGATCTCAAGATACACTTTAAGGATCATGTTATGTAAACATTTTTTATTTGATCAATGAGCTTTGCTGTTTATTTTTATGATAAAATGATAACGAAAGGTTGTAGTGCATAATGGGTTGAAATGGGTGCATTTTATTACGAGTGAAAACTGTCAAGTTAGGTACATAAGCATGGTGACAATACATTAATAACCTATAGTCATCTTTATTGCTTACAATACAGACAACTACTTGCTTTAAAGACTACTACCCGAAGATTGATGTTGCTCAGACTTGATGCTGGTGGAGTTTTCTATATGCTGACCTAAAAAGGTAATACTTTTTAGTCATTTACGATTGGTGTTTGACTCTCACATTTGACTAAATGATTACTACGCACCTAGAAGGGTGTTTGGGAATGGTTATTGAATTGTTTATATGCCTAATTTTTAAGAATCTAAGAAGATACACAAGATTCACTCACTTAATTGGTATTGTGAATGTACAACAATGAATGTTACAATATTTTGGAAGATTAAATATTCCGTTACAATAACTACGTTTGAAAATAGGAATAACGCATCTTCAAGTTGCATTTTTTCTAATATCAGCTTCTATGTCACATGATTGGCGCCACCATTATAACATGACATCAGTTGTTTGTGCATCGGTTTACGTGTTTGATCCAAACATCTTGCTTTTAGTATACAATCCGTTTGGTTCAAATGTGACTAATTTCTTATGAATGCAGGAGGACAAGAAAAAATCAACCCAATATATCTTTGACGTCGCTTTTGAAAGTTACAAAACAATATTAAAGGTTTCTAGATGGACTTCTCTTAAACTTGATTATTTAAGGTTACTTTGTTTTCAATTAGAATGCTTATTAAGTGTTGTTTTAATTTACTTTTAGGCAAGGAGTTACAAGAGGATGAGAGCATAAAGAAATTTGCTTCATCGGGGTATAATTTTGGATAATACAGTAACATAATGGGTTGGGATGTGCCATTAAGTTGTCTCAATGAAATCAGGTAACTATGTTCATTTATGTGTTTTGTTTTGGGTTACTGCAATTTAAAATGTGTTATTCAATAACCTGTTAGAATAATAAATTGGTTATATGAATTATGAAACTTAGGTGTAATTTAGGTGTCCATAGCTTTATGCTTGAATATAGACGGATTTATAATTTTTAATGTAAATTGAGCTTCGGTATTTATTTTGGTGCATATTTGAATCTTTTTAATTTAGTTATAAAGCATTTTATATTTGTTGCATCAACTCTATTTCTGACTATCTAAGTTGTTTGGACTAAATGATCATCTTAAGGAAATAAAAGTGATTGTATAAAAAATTGCAACAAATCTAAAGTGTTTGAAAGGGAAAAGAGATTGGAACCTAGCGATAGACACATTTATAACAATTCTAAAGTGTAATAGTGTTTGGTAGTATATTGTTTGAACATTAATTCAACGACAATATTTTATATGCTCTCTCTTGCTTTAACCCTAAAATTGTTTTTTTCAAACAGGATTCATACAATCAATAAAGGATTATGATTAATGTGTCAAATTTAATCGCATATGAATCAACATCCCAAATTTTCAACGAGATCCCTATAATCGTTTTTTAAACCCTAAAAGTTTTTTGAATCAATTATTAATTCAATTAATCTTTTGTGAAAGATTCAACGAACCATAACTATGCGGATGGTATTATAAATTGTTAAAATCGATTACATGTATTTATATTATAATCGTTCTTCTTATGCATAGAAGTTATTTTTTTGGTTGTTTGATTCATTTTTTTCTGGAATGAAAATTATAAGCGATTAGAATTAATGGGATTTTCATCTTCTATGACTCACCAATTATCACATTGCAGGTTAACTTTATTCGTCGTGGTTTTTTCAGTTTCTTTTAAAGCATCACTAGATACAATTAGTCAGTGGATTAAGTTGGTGTGATGTTAATGTTCAGGTTCTAAAGCATGGCATAACAGTTCTGGGCACCGAGCTTCAACATCAATGTCGGAAAGATCTAGAACCACCTCAATGTATAACTGAACCTCGGTCCATTCTTTGTAGGGATACCAACACAGCAAGAGGTGCTTTTTATGTGTTTCTTCATAAAAATGATACACATCATGACTGTTTAGAAAATTTATATGGAATCTGTTAATTTACAAGTTTATTTTGTACAAATTTTATAGGTGCTTTTTCAAAGATATGTTAATGATAAAGAATAAATTATACGAGGATTGCAACAGGCTGATATGAGAGTCACAAGAGTCAGTCAACAAGTATGCACTAATCGAAGGTTGATAGAAAATGGCTATATCTTCGGAAACACTTCATCCACTTTTTAAACTTTTGCTGATTATGGGGGTACACAATATTTAAAGTCAAGTGCTTTAAAGAACTTCAATCGAAGAAGGTATGTGGCCATTTTCTCACGTAGACATGTTTATCTTTAGCACATGATATGGATTTATTATGAATAATTACCTAAAAAATAGTAAAAATTGCTTATAATTGTCATTATCAACACAGTTTATATTACCTTATGTTTTCTGCTAATTAAGGATTTTGGCGCTTCCACTATTATTGTCATATCACCATGTTCACAGATTTTTCTTATATTGCATACACCCTAACCAAAAGACCATTTTCCTGCATGAATTATCAGCAACCAAATACGCCGTGATTTTTTTGCATAAAATTCAACAACTAATATATGTTTTTTTATGTAGAAATTACTACAAACAAACAGACATTTTTTATATAACGCGCCTCTCAAAATAGTTTTTGTGCACAAAAATCAGCTACTAAAATGCTAATTTTCTGCATATAAATTTTAGTACCAAACATTCCTTTAGAGGGTTTTTTTTCTACACAAAATGAGCCCTGAAAAACCTGCACAACATAACTAATAAATTTCTGCAAGAGATAACTAAAAAATCTGATCCAAACAGCCTAAATTATGTTGAAAAAGCCACATAACAGCTCAAAATACCCGCACAAAACTGGCTAATGTTTAGTTGAAAATTGCCACAAAATTTTGCATAAATTAGCTCAAAATAACCGCACGAATCACAAATCAATATTGCATCAAACAACGTCCAGTTTTGCAAATCTGTGCATGAAATGAAACATTTAAGCTGGGCAGGTTTAATGGTGTCCGAGTCCTTCTTGACTTTCATGAAATGAAATTTTGATTCAAGACTTTTGTAGTCATGTTAGATATCTCTGCTCATATACATTTAAGTAATTTTATTTAATAGTGAAAGTATATTAGAAGGCATTTCAATCACCTGCTCATTTATAAGGAGCCATGAACGTATTAGCCCATCTTATCAAAGGTATATGTATTGTTAAAGCTTAGTTAATACAAAAGAGGTGAACGGTAAAGAGGTGAACGGTTCTTTTAAGGTTTGTATCCCTCATAAGCACTTTCTCCTGCATTAAATTTTTTATCAACTTTGTCATTGTCTATTTTAAAATCTACGAGTAATTGATCACTTGAAATTGTTGTTGTACCATGCTTTTGAATACAAAAATTGGTTGTTTGTGAGTAGGACTGCTACAAAATTTTCTTACAAGCTCTTCCTGACGGAATTGAATGTTGATTTTGTGCTTAGTTTTCTTAGTTATGGGTTTAAATCAATATACGCCTGTCCCTCCAAATAATAAGGTCAAAATATTCTTACATTGCCGTGATTTGTACATCCGTTGATAAGTTGATTCATCAGGTACGTTATCATGAAACCTTTTTCGTTTATCTTCGAAACATTAGTCTTGATATGGGTTAATAGACTTATTACTTTATCTACTATTCGTTGTGTTTTCTCATGTCTCAAAAATATATATAATTCTTCTATTTTTCACCCAAGTAATGTATCCATGGCTAATATTTGGAAGAAAAAAAAAGCTATTAATCTTTTATGCCCAGATTCTAAAGAAAGAAATTGAAATTTTGCTATCATTCAAGTATCTCAAAATGATGGTTCATGAAAACAAAAAAATCCTTGCGTGAAGACATCAAATGTGCTTCTCTTTTTTGTTGATCTTTTGTCCAGTTTACATATGTATGTCTCTTTCTTTTGCTCTTTAAACCTTTTATAAACTTTGTGTATTAAATTTTAGCAGCTCTTTGGTAATATGTAAATTTGTAAGTTTGTTTCTGTTTTCAGATTGGAAGATTGATAAAGCCTCACTAACAACTTTATCCGTTGAAGAAATGGGAAAATAAACAAGTGGATTAGGAAAGAGGAAATACTCTGGCGAAACGTCAAAGGAAACACTGTTAGCTTACCAACTATAGTTGTATGTATTAAAGGTTTTTAAGTAAATATGTCTTAACCTTAAATTTTTAATGTGACAACTAAGTTTTAAATAATGATTTATGGAACCACATCTACATGTTTATTTGCTGATATGAATTTTATCAAGTGTACGTAAGATTTAATATTTCTATAAGGAATATCATGGTTTGCTCTAAATTATGACATCATTTTTTATATGTGTCGATTTACTATAACATGAAATTATCTATCTTGAAAATGCTTTTACATATATAGTATACCACAAGTATATTGTTAAGTTTATTCTTAAAACTTTTTCGTAAAGCACCCCGTCCATCGGACGGGCATCTCAGCTAGTATATATATATATATATATATATATATATATATATATATATATATATATATATATATATATATATATATATATATATATATATATATATATATATATATATATATATATATATATATATGTATAATATATATATATATATATATATATATATATATATATATATATATATATATACGTATATATATATATATATATATATATATATATATATATATATATATATATATATATATATATATATATATATATATATATATATATATATATATATATATATATATATATATATATATATATATATATATATATATATATATATATATATATATATATATATATATATATATATATATATATATATATATATATATATATATAATATATATATATATATATATATATATATATATATATATATATATATATATATATATATATATATATATATATATATATATATATATATATATATATATATATATATATATATATATATATATATATATATATATATATATATATATATATATATATATAACACCCCCCACAAATGCTATGCGCAGCGGAACTACAACGTTTGGGTGCTAGGTAGTTATCATCACACACAAGCTATTTCGAACGACTCAAAGAGACGTAGGAATTTAAACATAAATTAAAGATTGTTTAAAACATCAAAGTCTACTGTTTCCTGAACCCCAAAAATAATACAAAATAGAGTTGCGTTTAGGTCCCCACTGAATCTCAACCCAAAAGTACATTACTTGTTTCACCTGACATAATATAAAAATTTTAAGTGATAAAAAGGGAGGAAAAACAAAGTAGACCGCCAAGCCACAACAACTTCCATCCTCGCATGCTCCGCTGCTATCAATCTTGGTTACCTGAAACACATGCTTAAAATCGTCAACACAAAGGTTGAGCGAATCTATAGGTTTATCAAATCATAGGTTGAACATAAGTATTTAAAACCAATCATGACCATTCAATAGCATTGTCGTATACACAATCTATTATTCAAGGATATTATCTTTAGCAATAGCTAATAATTGTGTTTAAGCTCGTGACACTAATCCGTTAACTCAATCACCCGCGTACATTTACCGGCATGATTAAGATGAAACCAGTGCCCCTTCTAAAGGCATCAGTTGCAATTATACCTTATTTCTTATCACAAGTTATCCGTCCGCAGAGGGTACTCAACGTACTAGCTCTCGTCTCGGATAGGGTCGTCAACCCCATAGTACTATCAATTGTATAAGCGGCCATCTCCAACCCACACAAGGGCAAGACAATAGTTAAAAGTTCACGAATTTAGGGACTTTTGCAACTAGGTACTCAACACAATTCAAGGCAACATTCGGGTCCAACAATCATTCATGACTTATGTTCATTTTTATTTAAATTAGCATGTATCCCCCTCGCGGGTAAAAACATTTGAAATAAGTAAAGAGCGAGGCTATAGACTCACCTGGCGTAGTAGTAGTGGTTCTAGCGAAGACGTAACGAGAAATGTCACCGACGACGTGGATGCCCGGGAAAATCAAACACTTGACCTAAAAATCAAGGTACGTAAACCAAATCAATACTCCGTGTACATTATTGTACTAAACACACTCATATGAAAACACTTAATGCTTATGAAAACTCACGCCAAAACCAAACAAGTAGTTGTTACTAGACTTATACCATTTACCTACGTAACTAAAGTTGATTCCCATTTTATAGATTTTCCGGTACTTACCAAAAGTATGGGCTGTTTGCTATGACTTAAGCACCTATATAAATTTCAAGAAAATTCACAAAAATACCTCATGACCTGTATAAAACCCATATTTATTCCCATGAAAAGTTTTCACTTCTATGACTCGTTACACGTCACATTACTAGACGTACACATTTAGGACTGACTTTCCACTTTGACCATGTTGGACTTGTTTGACCCCTTTAAAATACACCATTGACCAATACAACACCTAAGTATAAAAGTAGACTCACAAGTGCAGGTTTAAAACAAAAAATTAATTTTCAATCATTTACCAAATTCTATCTATGGTCCCTGGGATTTGACCCAAAACCAAACACAAATTCGGATTGTGTTGGTTCTCATCTCCCGGTACACGAACTTTCAAAATATCATAACTTTTGACTCGTTTGGAGTCGTAAGCTCTACCTTATACCAAAACGAAGATAAGACGAAGCTCTACAACTACATACTATGTTCATGACCTGTTTACAAAATTAAACCCACGAAAAATATGCCTAAACAATCAGCCTAAAATTTCCTTCTTCAAAATCATCCCAACACTTGTTTTGACCCATTTCCCACTTCACCAATACATCAACTAACCTATATTCATCATCCATACAATCCCTAAACTCCTAATCACTTGTATAACCAATATGAATTTACCAAAAATTATAAACAAATGCATGCACTCAAATGAAGACAATTAAAATAATATTAACAATAATAATGGAACCTTACAATGATTAAATGGATCAAAAACACCAAGAACACCCAAACCCCCCACATATTTCGTGGGTTTTGGGGCTGTGGAACACCAAAAACATAATCCTAAGCTTGATTGGTCACTTAATTAAGATCCTAGCAACAATAGAACAACAATACATGTGTTTAATTAGATCAAATCAATCATTTTACAAAAATTAATCTTGAAAAATTAAAGTGGTTGCATGGTGGATTTTTGTGATGGGATTTACTTAAAATGATGTTATAAACAATGGGTATTGATTAGATTTTCCAAGAATCAATTTTTGGTGGTGGTTTGTGGTGGTGAAGGGGGTGGCCGACGGTGGTAGAGAGAAAAATGGGAGAGGAGAGAATTTTTGAAATGAAAATAATGAGGTGTGTGTGTAAAATTTTCATTTTATAGGGTAGGGAGGGTAGGAAATGTAATATTAGTTTTCTTTTGTCCTTACTAGTAAAAAAACTTTTAAAGAGCGGGATTAGTTAGCTAGTCGGTTTTTATAAATTTACGAGAGTCGGGTTTCGTCCCGGATTCATAAAAATTTAAGTCTCGTTAAATAAAATACTTTTTCAAAGATTTAAACGCACACGAAAAGCAATAGTAAGGTTCCGACTCGACTTAATACGTAATGAAACGAAAATTCAAAAAATCTCCAATATCGAGATAATCGATAATAAAACATAAAACTTGGGCATCCATCGGCATCACAATCACTATTAGTACTCTTCAATCGTCACAACAATTAAATATAGGCACACATTACCGGTTTCAACGTAATCCGTCAAACATAACAAATGAAATTTCTTAAAAATTTCAAAAATATTCATAAAATAGGATTAATAAATGACGTTGGGCTCGGGATATCACATCCACAAGTGAGTCGCAACTTAGGAGAGATGCTCATAATGAACAACTCTTGAGACAATAACTTAGCATCATACGGTACGTTCACGAGTATCACATCCTCCCCTCCTTAAGGGAGCGACGTCCCGACGCTCTCCGGTTCTTATACTCGCATTTCGTACTACTAGAAAGATGAGGGTACTTCTTCCTAAAGAGGTCTTCACGTTCCGATGTGGACTTCGGTTCACGTCTCGAGTTCCATCACACCTTCACAATGAGTATTATACCTTGCTTCAATCTCTTAACATCTCGATCCATGATCTCCACTTCAATTTCCCCAAATTCTTTCTATGGTTATCAACACGTTTCTTCTCACAGCTTCTCACAGTCAACAAGTGATTCTTAATCTACACCATCTCTTCCGTAGTCTCTCAAATCATTTCAAGTCCATTCAACTGACCTTTTCCTACTTTATTTCATCCAACTGGCGATCTATATTTTCATCAACATAATTCTTCAAATGCTGCAGCTACAATGCTAACATGGTAATTGTCGTCGTCCAAAGATACTACCAACGGCAAGTGTCGGTCCCAACAACTATCAAAATCAATCACACACGCTCGGAACACGTCTACCAACGTTCGAATCGTCCTTTCACTTAGTTCATTGTCTCATAAAAACAATTAATCATAAAGAAAAGCACACGGATCGCACATAACCCCATCGAAAACGTTCAGAATATACAAAACGAAGTAATTAATACTAGTCGTACAAAATAACCTTATTGCAATATTACGTACATACAAACCTATTTCGTCAAAAACGAATTTATCGATACAAAAATCATTCGACGTATACATAACTCTCTCGAAGACATCACAACCCAATCAAACACAAAGGCCATTATAAAACACATACAACCACATTACGACATGTTTGCAAAATAGCCAAACCATCCCAAGTCAATCAGTTTAATCGAGTTAACTCATGCTTGCTAATCAGCCAAGCCAGGATAAAATAAGGATATTTGACATGATTCTCGGATGAGTCCAGTCAAAAGGAAATTGCAAGTTAAAGAAGGTTCACGAGCTTGCTAGCTATGGATGCGTATCCAAAAGAAATAAAATACAAACATATGTCATCGCAGGGTGCTCACACACGGATCCATACCCAAAAGAAAACATTACGAGAACACCATCTCACCTTCGTCCCAAGCGTAGTCAAAATCTCAATAAGCGTCGTCGTTCATAGTAAAAAATATACATGGCACAAGTTTTCCTTGATCGGACGTCATTGGACAATTTCGTCTCAAGTTCTCACAACTTACGATCACTCGACCAGATCACTTACCACATAAATACATAAAAGGCAAGGGTTCACCCCTAAAACATCAACTATGGCTATCTATCGTTTAACCATCGATGATTAAAGAAAATCGAGTCAAACAAAAAGGATTCCTTATTTTGAATAAACGAAGGCGCCAAATGGAATTGTCTTCCAACTACCGATGCACAGTTGGTAAACTTCAACAATTTATCATGTGTCGTTGTCATATCAAAAGAACAAGAAAAGAAGCAAATAAAATATGATACAGTTGATGTAGGAGAAGTCTTCGTCATTTCCCTCAGAGTTACTCAAACTCGGATTTCCTCTACTTTGGCAGTCTTCTATTTTTGTTAAAATTCCTTCTTAGTGTCGGTACGAGCCCCTTTGGTATTTCATCAACACCCTCGTGATTCCGATGAAATTTCACACGTTACACACAACACATAAAAACATTTTCCAAAATTACTCGGTCACGGTGACTTACTAAGTCAACTCCAAATTAAAAGAAAAGATTTCAAGGAACACAAGAAAATTCAAAAAATTTCTTTAGGAATCAAGGAGAATACGATTACTTGCATAAGGATCCACCATTTTTAAAAACGTTCTCATCCAAACATTTATCAAAACACTACAAGTTTAAAGGTGACCAATTTGTTTGACACGATAGTGCCCTTCCTAAACTATGCATAATTAGCTAGATCATGCATACTTAAGGATCAAGCAACAACAACCAACAAAATAGGACTCTTCCCTAATTATGCATAGTTAGCTAAGCTGTGCATAATTGAGGATCGAGTGACGACACAAACATTATTATTACACACCAAATATGACTATGAAAGTTTTCGACCTATATTTCCAAAATAATTAAATTATTTGAAATGATATTTGAAATGGGAAAATATTGTTACTATCGTTTTAAGAAACACATCAAACATTTTTCGTCCACTCTGGAAACATACTTTTGCTTGGCCTTTTTATGAGAAAATAAATAAATAAATCGACACCATTCGCATTTGGTTGAACGAACCATTTGACACACTCATACATATTTTCAAAATAGACTATTTACAAAATAACGGTAAGGTGGTTCATGATTAAAGATCATTGCAAGCACAACAAGTAATAAAATCAAAAATCAATGGGATCGAACGAGGTAAACGAGCAATATAATTGCCAACTAAAATTTAACTACATTAGAAATGAAAATACTTCAAATATATGACAAAAGTCTCGGGATAACAACAACGATCTACGAGTACATGGAGTAAAAATTGAATATCAACACAAGCGTCAAAAATAAAACAACGATCATAATTCCCATCGTCTCGAGTTGTACACACATTCCACCAAGGGTATACGGGGAGAGGAGAATAATCACTTGGTCGAATAGAAACAATTTCACCAGGAAGATCGAGTTCTTTCACCTCTACAATTCGGTAAAGCGGCTTCGCCTCCTCGCTTTTGTTCAATTATAAATAAATAACCACTTTAATGAAGATTTATAGTATCATACAAGTAGATACAAAAATTTTAGGTTCCCTTAACCGAAAGAAGAAAAATTACGGCGTCCATGAAAAGGAAAAAAATACACCGGGTAACATACCCTTATTAACATGTACTAGCGACGTATCAATTCAAAAAGGAATATAATAATAATAATGGTTTCATACCATGGACAATATTAAACTGAACAGTCACATGACTACTCAAGTTTAGATACAGACCCACAAAATCAAAGAAGGGATGTTGTACGATCGAACCATCGTGACTCAAAACATTAGATATACATCCTTATCAAATAATATACAAGTAGGCGTGTGTTGGGTAATCCATTTTCGTTTTCCAATTAATGTTACCTTGTACCTTGTAAAAGCGAGCATTTACACATTTTTAATTTGGGTTACACCATTACAGAATTTATACCTTTCATTTTTCAATCTTTACAAAGTTGTCATTCTTAGAAAAATTACAATCTCAAGAAAAATTTCTAACATTAGTTGATTCAGTGACTCAGTTATTATAACTGGTAAAATCATTAGTTTTGAAAATCTCGATACTCGCGTCAAAATCTCATTAATGTTCATATCTTAAGTACCAAAAACGTACATAGTAAGAATTTTCCAAGTTTTACGTTTTTATTATTACGACTTATATTATCACATATATACACGTATCCAACATGATTCAAACTAGTCCAATTAACTCTTAAAATTAACCTTGACCTTTACTATACATATGTTTTCCTTAAAACTGATTTGTTAAATCGTATTCGCGTAATTCGACCCAGATGCTAAAGAGGTTTCACGTAGTATTATTTCGGATAAATTACTGATTTTAGTCGACACTTGAATCTCGATGATAATAATAATAATAAATAATTAAGATGCTTATTTCAATTAATTCTTAAATATATAAAATTTAACTTTTAATCTTTAGCCCGTTATCAAACGATTTTAAAATTAACACATCTCGCAGCGGAATAAAACAACGTTACATCAATATTTAATAATTTATTTCAAGCATTATAATTTCTCACTTTAAAGTGTACATTCCGATTTTATCCCAGTTTATTCACTACAACAAGTGACGAGTTCCAGTTTATACCAACGCATTCATAATTATAACTTGACCTTATGTTTAAAATAAAACCAATTTTTCAAAGTCTCCAGCTCCAAAACACGTGACCAATTTTTCTACTCATGTTTTATATTACAAAATACGCCAAAAGTTTGCCATAATGACCCAAAAATTTAATTCATATCAAGCCCAAAGCTACGTATACTCGATAGTAATATCGTTAATTTTACCAATAACTCCTTTCTCAAATTAAATTAAACAAATTTTGACAGTTCCATCACAAGCTTTTAGTATCAAATAATTAATATATGAAAACAAGGGTTTTGCGAGTAATAATAACTACTTATTATGATCTACCAACAAGAGTTAAAAGAAAAATAATTTCACTTTATCCATTTATTCTCTATAAATATTCTACTTGTTATAAGACACACCATAGGTCATTTTTATCCGAAAGTTTCATTCACCATTTATTTAATATGCAAAACACTTAATGCTTATGAAAACTCACGCCAAAACCAAACAAGTAGTTGTTACTAGACTTATACCATTTACCTACGTAATTAAAGTTGATTCCCATTTTATAGATTTGCCGGTACTTACCAAAAGTACGGGCTGTTTGCTATGACTTAAGCACCTATATAAATTTCAAGAAAATTCACAAAAATACCTCATGACCTGTATAAAACCCATATTTATTCCCATGAAAAGTTTTCACTTCTATGACTCGTTACACATCACATTACTAGACGTATACATTTAGGACTGATTTTGCACTTTGACCATGTTGGACTTGTTTGACCCCTTTAAAATACACCATTGACCAATACAACACCTAAGTCTAAAAATAGACTCACAAGTGCAGGTTTAAAACCAAAAATTAATTTTTAATCATTTACCAAATTCTATCTATGGTCCCCGGGATTTGACCCAAAACCAAACACAAATTCAGATTGTGTTGGTTCTCATCTCCCGGTACACGAACTTTCAAAATATCATAACTTTTGACTCGTTTGGAGTCGTAATCTCTACCTTATACCAAAACGAAGCTAAGACGAAGCTCTACAACTAAATACAATGTTTATGACCTGTTTACAAAATTAAACCCACGAAAAATATGCCTAAACAATCTGCCTAAAATTTCCTTCTTCAAAATCATCCCAACACTTGTTTTGACCCATTTCCCACTTCACCAATAAATCAACTAACCTATATTCATCATCCATACAATCCCTAAACTCCTAATCACTTGTATAACCAATATGAATTTACCAAAAATTATAAACAAATGCATGCACTCAAATGAAGACAATTAAAATAATATTAACAATAATAATGGAACCTTACAATGATTAAATAGATCAAAAACACCAAGAACACCCAAACCCCCCACATATTTCGTGGGTTTTGGGGCTGTGGAACACCAAAAACATAATCCCAAGCTTGATTGATCACTTAATTAAGATCCTAGCAACAATAGAACAACAATACATGTGTTTAATTAGATCAAATCAACCATTTTACAAAAATTAATCTTGAAAAATTAAAGTGGTTGCATGGTGGATTTTTGTGGTGGGATTTACTTAAAATGATGTTATGGGTATTGATTAGATTTTCCAAGAATCAATTTTTGGTGGTGGTTTGTGGTGGTGAAGGGGGTGGCCGACGGTGGTAGAGAGAAAAATGGTAGAGGAGAGAATTTTTGAAATGAAAATAATGAGGTGTGTGTGTAAAATTTTCCTTTTATAGGGTAGGGAGGGTAGGAAGTGTAATATTAGTTTTCTTTTGTCCTTACTAGTAAAACAACTTTTAAAGAGCGGGATTAGTTAGATAGTCGGTTTTTATAAATTTACGAGAGTTTCGTCCCGGATTCATAAAAATTTAAGTCTCGTTCAATAAAATAATTTTTCAAATATTTAAACGCACACGAAAAGCAATAGTAAGGTTCCGACTCGACTTAATACGTAATGAAACGAAAATTCAAAAAATCTCCAATATCGAGATAATCGATAATAAAACATAAAACGTGGGCATCCATCGGCATCACGATCACTATTAGTACTCTTCAATCGTCACAACAATTAAATATAGGCACACATTACCGGTTTCAACGTAATCCGTCAAACATAACAAACGAAATTTCTCAAAAATTTCAAAAATATTCATAAAATAGGATTAATAAATAACGTTGGGCTCGGGATATCACATCCATAAGTGAGTCGCAACTTAGGAGAGATGCTCATAATGAACAACTCTTGAGACAATAACTTAGCATCATACGGCACGTTCACGGGTATCACAATATATATATATATATATATATATATATATATATATATATATATATATATATATATATATATATATATATATATATATATATATATATATATATATATATATATATATATATATATATATATATATATATATATATATATATATATATATATATATATATATATATATATATATATATATATATAATATATATAATATATATATATATATATATATATATATATATATATATATATATATATATATATAT
>JANFOE010002735.1:0-89491 GCA_025667525.1 Glebionis coronaria
GTCCATGCTACCCAGTGATCGTGTTTTTTTCCGCTTTTTTTTTAGTCTAGGCTACCCTGTGATCATAGTTTTTTTCTTTTTATATACTCAGTGATTATGTTATTGTTTTGTTTTTTGTTTTGTGTTTTTTCTTGCGTTTGGTGTATTTTTTTTTCTTCTCTACGTTTTCTTTTTATATTCGTATTATTACGTTTTTTAAAATATTTGATTTGGTTTTTTTTTGCTATGTTTTTGTTTTGTTATTTTTTTTAAAGTATTTTCCGCGGTTCATCAAAATTATATGCGGAAAGCTCAATCTCCTTTAGGGGTGTTTATTTTTTTGGTTTTGACTCACGAAGACCGAAAACGAACGAATCGAATCCGAATTAGCACCGAACCGAAAAAACAATTCAGGTTGCGGATCATAACCGAACCGAAATATAAATTTGGATATTGTTTTTGGCAATCGGACCCCCGAAAACTGAAGTTATACTAATATATATTTTTCTTATACTTATATATATATAATGATTATTAAAATATAATCCTAATGCAAAAAAACAATCTTTATACTTGAAATATCTTTTTTTCTAAATATTTAAGTAATTATATATTTTTTTTATATAATTGGGGTAATTCAAATAATTCAGATTGACCCGAGAACTGAACTAAATTATATTGAACAAAATATAGTTTTTGATGATGTCATAAATTCCTCTAATATAATTTTAACTTAATTATCTATCTATAAAATTTGAAACGCCCGTATTCAAATCAAAGCTTCTTTTGTTAAAAAAATAAAAAAATCAAAGCTTCTTCCGTAAGACAAATAGCTCTGTCATTGAAAAACCCAACTACCGCACTACTTTTCTTTCAATTGGATTCCCAAAAACAAATTAAAATTTGAAATCTATGATTTTATGAGCACCTAAATTAATTTTTCTTCTTCGACTCAATGCATCTGGCATTTGCTTAAGCTTTTTGCTCTTCCGTATAAGGTATGAAAATTGATTTACAGATTTCAGTTTTTTTCTTTTCAGTTTTTCATTTCCCAGTTTTAAGGTTTAATTTAGTAGTTTTTACACTTGACCTTTAAATTAAAGGTTGAAGTGGTTGTTGAAAATTAATTTTTATGTAATGGTTTGATGTGGAGCTCATAAAGTATTTGGCTTAGTGAAGTGTGTTACTGTTATAGCATTATTAGTGACTTTGCTCTATGTTCCATATGTAAGCTTTTTGTTTGCCTATTTTTCTTGATGCATGTACTTGTGTCATTATCTTTAGTTGTAATTTTGGGAGTGCATGTAATATGTGTATAACTTGTCTAAAAGAAATTTGCATAAAGTTTTGAGAACCAATATAAGCTATTTTGTATTTTGTGTCTTCTAAGTGTTTGTGAATATGTCTGTTAAACATTTACGTTGTTTTTGAAACTCCAAGCTATTGACCTTCATCTTCCTCATCGATATTATACAATTTAAATGGTTTTTTTGGGTACAGACAATTTCAAGTGATTTTATGGCAGATCAAAATAAATGAATAGCATAAAGCAGACTGATAACTTTTAAGCTTGCTCGAGACAAGTTACCTGTCACTAACTCTATACTTTCTCATCTTATTGTATGTATCAGTGGTTGTCCTGTTATTAAGGGAAACAAGTGGTCATCTACATAATGGATATGTGTCAAAGAGCATGATGTTTAGTTTGGTTCAACATGTACTTTTGTAAACCTTGAAATAATCCGTAGTGTTCGTCCGTAATTACTTTGGAATGATAGTATAAATATGTGGAAACATTTTGAAGAGGGTTACAGTTTTCTTAGATGTATATTAGGGTAGTTATGTATTAAAATGTTTATCCATCTTCTTATATGTCATGAACATGAGCAAGTTTTGATTTGGATTGAATGAGGCTTTTTGAGTTACAATATTAAATCCTGAGACAAATATTTCAACCTTTATTCATTGTCAAATTGATATTTCGAGGAAAGATGACATGCTTAATTTACAGATTTTAAGAAAGACATCAGCTATTTTTAAATAATCACCTTGGATAATCAATATTTCAAGCATCGATGAATGGTCAATTCGAATTTCAAGTTGATGATTTACGAAAAGATGATGTTCTTAGTTCTTAATTTGTGGGATCAACTTTTAGCCTAATCATCGAAATGCTCTTGATTATAAATATATGGATAGTCAAACATGCTCACATAAAACTGAAAAATTAAACTTTTGAGAGAACTAATGTGGGGTTTGTTTAAATCCAAACAACTTTTCTCATTAGAAGTTTTGTAGATGAAAGTTTATAGTGTTGAGAAGACAAAACAAGGGTCCGTTTGGTTTGAAGGCGGGTTTTACTTTAGGTGTGGATTTATAAAGTAAAGGTTTTAGAATTGGGTAAGATTTGGATTTAAGATAGATTTTTTGATTTAATGTAGAGAGAGAAAATAATAATTTAAATAAATAAATAATCATTTATAATTCGGAAAATTAATTAAAACAGAATTTTAAGTTTTTGAAAAGAGAAAAAAAGAAAAATGTGTGGGCCATGTCATTCAATGTTGGTATGTCCGAAAGGCATCCAATGTATTTTTCAAAACCAACCCTTTGAAAAACTTTTTGAAATGACCAAGTTTTTGGGTTACAGTGGGTCCAATCTAAGCCACCTTTCTTACCAAACATAGTATTTGATATAAAACCCAATGTACTAAGGCTGATCCCCTCGTACCAAACGCACCCCAAATGTTTCTTTAATTTCTATATGTACAATATATCATTTCACCTTATAATTTTTTGGCTACAGTTTACTATAGGGAACCTACAGGAGGAATATTAGAAAGTTGCATGAATTGAAGCATTATGCAACAGATATGAAGAACTCAATCTTAGCTTGAGCAATTTTTTTCTTATCTCCGAAAGCTTTGAGGCTAAGTGCTGCTTGCACTTGTGTTATTTTTGTTGTGTTGTACTTATATAAACCTTTTTTAATAGTAAGCTTTTTAAAAGGAAGTTGTAGAAAAGATAAAATATGCTTCTTTTTACTAACCAGTTTAGATGGTAAAATTAAAAATATCATCTACTTATGTCATTTGAATGCACCTTTGTGACAAAGTAATTTTTTCAACTTGCGTATGACAGAAAAGAAAATGGGCTTCATTTCCGGTAACCACTGTGGCTCAACTGAAGTCGCACACTGGATGTATTCTTTAGTAGTCAATATCAATTATTGATATACCACGTAATCAGGCGTATAACTCAACCCATATAAAGCCGAGCTCGTGTGAAGATGACATGGCATCCCATGCCTACAATTTACATATTCCCCAACACCTTTAAGTCTTGCAGCATTGTTAAAATAAGCTGGACATCGTTTTTCTTACAATGTCTGAATCGAACGCGCTTGATATTGGTAGTACCTTGAATGTTTTTAATATGTCTAATAACTTTAATCTTACTTCACATGCTTTTTTCAATCCTTTCACTTGTAAGAAATGGTCGTTACACCAGTCTCCATGGTATTGGTTAGCTTTCCATTGTTGGTACTTGGTAGACATTAAGTAAGGTTAGATTGTCAGATTTTGGCACGAAGAATTTTTATCTAGCATCATCTCTTTCTTTAGACCAATCTTTCGGTCTAAAGAATACAGATGTGACTGATAGCATTGATACATTGTTAACACTTCATTCATGCATTCCAACTGTTGACCCATTAATAGTACTATGGCTAAATTGGATCCAACGGGAATTCCCCCATTTTTCCATCCAAGAGGCGTTAGACTATGGACATTACCCAAACCCATAACTGATACATCGGGTTAAGGATGTTATCTTAAGTGGAGATTCTTTTGAGGTTGGTGTAACTAATAAGTCCATTGTTGTGTTTGAATAAGTTCAGGCTTTGGTCATTTTACCAACATAAGTTAGCTTATCAACTACCTAATTCGAAAATATAACAAAAGCTTATAAGCATCCTTAAATCACCTTTCAGCTCACAATACTAAACACTCACCTTGGCTGCACACTTCATTTACACTTTTCAGCCGCCATCACCTGTAAAAAGATAAAAAGGAATAATAATTTGTAAGTTAATCAACAGAAGAGGAAACAATAAAATATCTATAATAAAACTGCTCTTCTAAAATTGGTCCACAGCTTGTTCAAGTACTTTTAGCTGTCTAATGTTATCTAGACAGCATATGCTTCTATGGATGAAACCATACTTGGCTATAAAGGTTCTGGATCGTTCCCTGAAGATAACACATTATTTGGTGTAAACTGATTGTCTAGGCAGTTCATATAAACCCCACGAAACAGGAGTTCTTGGCTTATATGCTCAAGGACATAGGATCTAGACCAGACATATTCTTGAGAACATTGACCTTCCCTTAACAATTGGCCTTCTTGTTTTTCAGCATTTATTTAAGCATTAACTTTGTTTACATGATTTCATCATATATTATTTATGCTACAGTAAGGTTACGATTAACTTTTTATGCGAAAATATTAACCTCCTAATTGATTGTATTAATGAGTACCTAGTGAATCCACAAGAGTTTTAGTAAGCACAAAATTTTTGTAAGGAATATCTTCCTTCTTTCTTGTGAGATCTAATACATTCATATATTAGAGAGTAAGATATACATGTGCACTGAGTAAATTAACTAATTTACAGACAACTGGTATTCAAGACTTTGTGGATTCCTGTTCCTAGCCACTGTAAGTAGAACACGAAACATCAGGAACTTTATAGCCCTTATTGACACCGACGATACGCATACCTCATAGTCCACACTACGACCATCAGAGGAACCTCAGAGTATGCTATTAAACTTTCAAGCTACCATATTACCTCTCCATCAAAACTATTTCAGATCCTGACCACTAAGAATTAGATATTACAAAATGATTAGTCGTTGACCATAAACTATCAATAGCATCCCGAAGTTCATCGACCATAGAGAAAGACACATAAAAATTTGAAAACTCAGATTCAACTCAAAAGATTAGAATACATACCTGTATTTTACGTTTTCGTAGGATCTAATATTCCATAAAAAGCCCGCGAATCTGAGAAATAGAAAAAAATATATAAATAAAATATTAAAGAATTATAATAGGTTGCACAAGTAATAAATGTAATGGTAAACTTTATTCAAACTCCAACTGCATAAGTTTGTGCCATGACATATTTTTTACCATTTCAAGTTTAGAGTAATAAAGAGAATTATAATATCTAAGGTTCAAAGGAAATTGAATGACAGGTTTTGTACTTGAAATATAAGTGAATGATCTTAGATTTTGAAGTTACTAATTAAATGATCTCACCTCACTTTACTTGCTATGCATATTATATAGCCTACAGGTCCAGACTTAGCAAACAGTATCAAAAGTATGCATAATAATCTCTTACCATTTGTCTTCAGAGTGAAGTGCAGACTTAAAAATTTGACATGGAAGATTGACCCAACTGATTTAAATGTATTGGGCAGCCACGATGGTTTAGTCTATGACGATGACGATGGTTGATCCGGATGATTGGGCAGTGATGATGGTGAAGTCTATGACGATGACGATGGTTGATCTGGATGGTTGTGAAGTGGTGGCTGATGGTTGTGAATCGGTGATACTCTACATCCGGATGGTTGGTTTCTTGTTTTTGGTTAATATAAATTTATTACTTTTATTACTTTTATTTTAAATAATTGTGTCAAAAACTACCCACGCCTAGAAAGTAGCAATTAAGCAATAATTGTGTCAAAAACTCTACATCTTCACCTACAGAAAGTAGTTTTTGGAAATGTTGAAAAATACTCATGCCTCGTTTGGAAATCTGAAAACAGTTAATACATTTATTACTTGGCATCACTCTATAATCTATATATAAGACGTAACTCTATAAGCCCAATATACAAACAACTTCATTATACTCATATACTCATATCATGATCATATCAGAAATGGAGTCATCATCAAAACTCAGTTATGCGAATTTGGACATGCATACATCAGCATCAGCAGATGTTGGACAAAATGTTGAACAAAATGTGATCAATGCTCGTGGTGGAGAGGTTTGGTTTCACTTTCATATGTTTTATTATCTTCTATACATTTACCTTTCATACAAAACAATAATGTTTCTTCTTTTACTGTTCTTTTACTGGTTAGATCGACTTGGAAATACAAAAAGCTTTTGGGCCAATGCAAGTTGACACTGTCTTCAACCCTACTATAGTGGATCTTGAGGTTGAGGTAAACACATATTATAAAAGTTTTACACAATTTGTTTGGTGTGTTTTCTTCATTACTTTCAACTGCAAGTATACATATTGTAGTTTCTGCTTGTTTGTATTCGAGTAATCTTTTGCCACTATAGGTTCTGCTTGTTATACATACTGTAGTTTCTATTTGTTTGCCTTCGAGTAATCCTTTTTCCACTATAGTTTCTGCTTGTTATACATACTGTAGTTTCTGCTAGTTTGCCTTCGAGTAATCTTTTTCCCACTATAGTTTATGCTTGTTGTACCAAAAATAAAATAAAATAAGAATACAACATAGCCAAAAATAAAATAAAATACAACATAGCCAAAAATAAAATAAAAATAAAATATCCAGAAATAAAATAAAAATAAAATAGCCAAAAATAAATAAAAGAGATACAACAACAGTTAATGTGATAATTTAAAAACAGTAGGAGTACATGTGTAATGCTACACTGATCATATGATATATTAAGTAGTAGCAATATCATAACAGGTTTTATGCAGTTGGACACCATCACTTGGCTGGCCTAGATCCCCGCGACAATAGACTAATAGCTTATTAAATAAACTATAAAAACTAAATAAATGATGTGTATATGTGCAAATCGCTAACTCACCCCTAATCAAGCTGGTTTTAAGATCACTTAACAGTAGTGCACTCTTAGACTCTGTTTGCTCTGTCAGTTTGTTAAGATCCACAACTTCCTTAATCAAATTCATATTACCATCTTTTTCAGTTGTGGGTCCAAAATTTTCAGCACCTGAATAGAAAAATATCAAACTTTAGATACAAAAAACAGTAAACCGTCAATATTCAATCCTACTACTAAAGTATAAGAATTACAACTTCAGTACCTTTAACATCAACATATACACTTATCTTTTCTGTAGCACTGGGATCCATACTTCACAGTCGACACTTTTGGTGCCCTCAACAACCCACATGCGTTTTATAAAATCAACAAAGTTCGTGTCCGAAATGTTTAGATGGATGAAAAGGCAAACAAACTCTACATTATCATGCACGACAAAAATGTAGGGATTATAAACTCTACATTAACAAAAGATACATTATCAAACTTTCTTCATAATTACAAATATTTTCCGAGTTAATCATGTTATATTTTCTACATACATTCTATTAGGGACTAAACATGACTGCTGAAGTGCCACGTGACCTGCTAAACGTCTATAAAAATAGGGAATTGGTACAAACTTTTGTCTCTATACATCATTTCAAAATAGCGTATGTTGACCCTACCCAATACCCAAGGTTTGAAAATTACAGTTTCGCTCGCCATGATTGGATCATTCTGGTGGATGCAAAAACGGTCATCACCAAGATTCCGCTTGCTGATGAAAAGGAGTTTGCAGTGAATGGCTGGATACCTTCAATTCGTGCTCTTCTTGGTGATAAAATACCAAGGAAAATGCTCATCGGTACATAAAATATTTCTTCACAAATATATACTGCATCGCGAATATCTAATAATACGTATTTTGTCGATTTTCAAAATATAATGTTATTTAATGTAATTATAGATACCGTTGGAAGAGTTATCAAAGGAGACGTAAAACAACACTTTGGCTATAAAACATGTGAACTGTGGTTGCGCGATTTGACGTAAGTCTCTTCATCAAAAACGATTTAACATTTATTATTCTCTTTTCCCTACTTGACAACTAATGGCTTGTTATAGAGGGGCTGATATCAAGTTTCTCGCGTATTATACACTACACAAAGTACTAGCAAGGTTGGCGCGAGTTGTAGTAGAGCAGGGTACCATCTTCATAACTCGTGTTAAACTCGTCAAATACGACACTGGTATTTCCAAATCCCAAATTATTCTTACCTTTTCCATATTCTACGTGATTTTTTTAATTTCGGCTAACCTCTATCAGATACCCCTAATTTTGTAGGCAACTTTTTGTGTGACACGAAAATATCAAATGTCGAGTTTGACCCAGTTATGAAAGAAACTGAAGCCTAGAAAAAGATGAAGATATGATATCGCCACAATTCAGTTCTTGGTTTTGCATGATATGGATCCTACATTTGGTCTTTTTTTTCCAATAATTTGGTCTTTTTTTCAATCATTTTGTCATATGCGAACCATTGAATTTATTTCTTATGTTTTTCCCTTAAATCATGATTAATCTTACCACAGATGTTTGGTGTTTATCAGTTTATTAATATTGAATTTTCAGAGAACTATACATGATTGTTTTTACATTATGAATTACTCCGTAGTCTGGTTAGTTTTTACATTATAATTAAACTGGCAGGTCCAAATCCGGCCCTGCATTTTAAAACAAATTACAACATGTGCATAGAATTTTAAGGCTACCAGGAAGTATATATTTTACAACAGATTGCAACACAGCTAATAAACAACCTGTGCATAAACAACCTGTGCATAGAACCAGTATCTATTATAGGGCAAATAAACTCCTTTTTTAATTTTATAACCAGACTTTGTGAGTAATTTTTATGAGTATAACGTTTTAGATATTTTGACAAAATTTCCACTTTTTTTATAATTTCCCAAATCAACATTTTAACTAAAGCATAAAGTCACTGCTGGAGCTAATAGAATAGCTTTAGTATTAATGATATCAAACTGGGTGCTACAACAAAACATCACTCACATCACTAATCTATAATCCTTATAGAATTTTTGTCGCAAAAATCAGTCATTTACAACTTATTGTACGTAACTAGCTGATCAAAAATTTTCCTCTTATGCATTCACCATCTGCATCCTTGCTTTCGTCAAGATTCCATAGGTTTTTTCTTCTTCTTTCTTGATGATAGATGAGTGATACAAGGTTTTTGGCCAGGTAAAAAGATTCGTTATAGTGGTCTAATCGAATTGAAAACTGGATTAACTATGCGACTCAGTCGTTCTATGGTGAAACAAAAGTTTTGTCGTTGTAGTATATTAAAAATGTGCAAAACTTAAAAGTAAATGGCTGTAAAATAAATCTAAGTCTAAATTAAAGTAAATGGCGAGTATTTAAAAGCGTGACAAAAAGTAAAAGGCACTAAAAGTAAATAACGCAAACTTAAATCTAACTAAGGCAAACTTAAAACGCAACTAAAACTTAAATTAAGGTAAGGCTAAAATAAATCTAAGGCAAATAAACTTAAAGTGCAACTAAAAAAAAGGCGGGAAAAATAAAGCTTGAAAATTAAAAACAGCAACTTAAAAACAGTAACTTAAAAGAACCTGAAAAATAGCTCATCCGGAATAATCCTTCGTTCGAAATAAACATTCATCCGGAATGTCACCTTCGTTCGGAATGTTCTTCTTCACTCGGAATATTTACCAAAAACTTTGATCCGGAATAAAATGCTTACACGAAATATGTCACCTATCCGGAATAAACTTCTTGATTCGGAATGTAGCTTTGATACGGAATGTTGCCCTTGATCCGGAATATCTCTTGATCCGGAATGTTGAGGATTCCGAATGAAGTCTTTGATCCGGAATAATTAATTATTCCGAATAAAGGACTTTGATCCGGAATGTCTCCTTGATTCGGAATATTCTTTTGATCTGGAATGTGAGCTTGATCCGGAATAAAAGGCTGATCCGGAATGTCTTAATATTCCGAATGAAGCACTTTGATCCGGAATAATAAATTATTCCGGATGAACTTGCTGATCCAGAATGTCCAATATTCCGGATGAACACCCTTGATCTGGAAAAAACTTTCAACAAATCCTTCACTCAGAATAACTGGCTTGATTCGGAACGTTTCCTGGGAAAAGATCAGTAACAAACAAACCGAAGAACAAGGAGAACAAGAACAACACGAATCTAAAAAATCCAATCTAAATCAACCACAAGATTAAATCAAACTAATCACAAAACATATACTAATGATAATCAAACAATCCAAAACAACAAAACTAACAATAATAATCAAAATAATCAAAACCCACTTTAATCAATAAAAACTCAAAACATAAACATGAACATAAACATAAAAATCAAAGATTAAAGAAAGGTAGATAGGAGATGAACAATAATAATAAAGATTGACAAGAATTAAAAGGAAACTTACTTGAAATTAAAGGTATTTAAGGTGCAAGACAAGTATTTAAATTTGACAAGTAATTAAATGGACAAGGTAATTAAATGTGCAAGGTAATTAAAATGGAAGAAATAGTTTGTCAAGCTATCCAACAAGAATGAAAAGTAAATCCTAATGACTATTTATAGGGGAGGATTAGGGAGTGCTTAGGAAGCTTCCTCCCCTCTTTCTTCTTTTCCTTAATTGCATGCTTTAGTCCTTGATCTTCTTAATCCTTTGTTAATCTTCTTAATACTTGGACTTTGTCTTGGGATTTCTTTAAACTCGTCTTGAATTTTCTTCATAAATGAGACACGAGTTCTTCGGCTTTAGTAAACTTCCGTCTTTTGACTTTTTCTTCGATAAATCTTCAGAATTGGTCTTGGACTTCCGTTCTTTTTGCACTCTTGACTTCTTGACTTCGTCTTTCGTCTTTTTCTTCGAAAAAAGCCCGTGAATGCCCGTGTTTTCACCACTTTCACCTTTTCGTCCTAAATCACAATAAAATCACAAACCACGCATAACTCCGACATAAATGACACAAAATACACGTTTTGGCTCGGTTATTATTGTAATTAAGTGGTAAAAAGGATGGGTGTTTACACACCTATCAAATCCCCTACACTTGACCATTGCAATGTCCTCATGCAATGCATTAGTTACAAAGCACATTTTTATTTTTCATCACAATCAATCCACGTTGGCCTTTATTAAAGAGATAGAAAATTATAAACATTCAAAGTAAAGAAATCAAAAACATACCTTGGGTTTTGGAAATGTCATGAATAATCATCATCCTCAAGTTTTCACTTTCTCCAAACTAAGCTTAAAAACGAGATCATTGTTATTATAAGTTAGCAAACTAACACGAACTCATGTGGGCCAATTATTCACTTAGACTCCCTTATTCCTAGGTGTATCTCTTATATTTTATTGTTGTCTTGAATGATCACGAGGATGCATTGTTGACTTATGTCGATAGTTATTTAGGCCGAAAATAAAGTGAACGTTTTAATAAATAGTTATCTAAAGGACAAAATATTTTAAAACTGCTTCTCGGGACCTCAAAAAGTTCATATCTTGGCATAACTCGCTTCGCGATTTGAGACCTTTCTCGGACCGATATTTGGCAGCGACTTCATACTTCAAATCTTGAGAGACGTTCATGAAATAATGGCCTTCTCTTCATAATAGGAATTTCTTCACTTGAAGTTTTGAGAGATTCTTCATAAATGGACCACGACTTCTTCATTTTTCTCCAATCTTTATTTTGGACTTTGATATACAACGATCCGCCTCCTTTTTGGACTTGGCTTTATTTATCCTCATACCTTGTTAGGGCCTTTTCGGATAGACTTCTCCATGACTTTTGGGGAGTTTTTGCTTTTCGTCGTGTGTCTCGATCCTTCATATTGATTTTCGATAAATGATTCTTCACATCACTTTGGATCTTTAGCAACAAAATATAGCCCTCATGCCTTGTTAGGACCTTTTTGGACTCGCCAATCTTCGCATCCCGCTTCAATAAGTTATGCCTTGGCTATGAACTCTAATCCATACCGAGCAACTTTTAAACGATCTTGGGCTAGAAGCTAAGTAACTTTTCAAATCGTACAACCTTATTTATTGCAGATAAACTTATTAGCAAGCGATGGGAGAATAGGCTTATAATTAACTCACATAAATTCACGAAAGAATACCAAACTTATAATTGACTCTATCATCTCTCGTTCTCCAAAGTTTAAAATCTCAAGGAATGAGACTCGTGGATGCTTAGCCTATTAAATCAAAGTTTTGGGTTTTCGAGTCGCCTATAGGATCTTGCAAATTCTTAGACTTTTTCAAGTTTAGAAATCGCGTTTTAAAGTTCCCGTGATAAACGACTCTCTAGGATCAATTATAGGAACTTGCTAAAAGTTCTTGTTCTTAACCCGTGAGAGTTAAGACTTTCGCGTTTTATAGCTCCCTATATAAAAGCCTAGCAAAACTTGACTTAAACACGTTAAGGATACTAGCTAGAGTAGACTAAGATAAGTAAACTCGGGTTGAGTCAATAGATTCACAACGTTTGAAAATTAAAACCACTTTATTAAAATTTATTCTAATAAGTGAAGAAAATAACTATACAAAGGGAAAAACTAATAGGCCAAAATAGATCAAAAATTTTGAAAAATGTCGAAAAATTGATTTTCCGGTTAAAATAAGGACAAATACAAGGAAAAGGCCACTTAACTTCGATAGAAGTTGTGACAACCCGTCAATTTCAGGTCGTTATTTTAATCTCGACTATTACGTATTACGTGTTTACTTTAATGAGAATTTTAATTTATCGACTAACCGAGAAGGTTATGACTTGAAACTAGCGTAAGAATGTCGATTAGATGAAAACCGACAAGGAATATGTTAGGTATCGATATTACATTCTCAAATAATCATGAAAATGATTTTTATTATATTTAATCTTTATTTCTCGTGTTTCACGTTTTAACGAATGACGATAACTATTAGTGATCGCGATACCGACGGATGCCCAAAAATTTACGTTTTATTATCGATTGTCTCGATATTGTATATTTTCGACGTTTTCGATTTAATTGCGTTTTAAGTCATGTCGAAGCTTTGTTATTATATTTTGAAGCGTTTTAACTTTCGAAAAGTATTTTTACGAAACCCGAGCCCCCTAAATATTTTTAAAATGTACAATTTACATTTCCTACCTTGTAAACTATTTACTTGCATCTTTGGACCAAAAGAATGCAATTATGACAAAAATTACCCTCACCCCACTACTTATTAAAAATTCCACTAACTCATTTTATTTAAAATTCATTTTAACAAAAACTCAAATCTCTCTCTCCCTTGTTCATCCAAACCGTCCACCCCTCACCCCCAATCCATCAAAATATTTTGATTTCTACTTTGATTCCTTGAAATCTAAAAGAAGACCCATCTTGGAAATTTCATAAGCTTTCTATTGGTATAATTTTCTTCTACATGCATTCACTAAATTTTATTTTCAATTTTTGGTGAAGAACTTGATGTTTGATCCATTTTTGTGTTTATATATGGTGTTAATAATATAATATTCATAGTGGGTTATGGTTGCATGTAAGATTTTTGATGGTTAAATTTTTGTGAGATTAAATTTGAGGGTGTTATGAGTTAATTAGATGTGTTATTATGATATTAGGATCATATTAGGACTATAGGAATTGTTGGAATGGGTCGAAAAATTGTTTTGGTATGATTTTTAGATAGGCTATTTTAGGCAGTAACTTTAAGTCCGTTTTTGAAATTGTTACTGTGGTAAACTTGGTAAACTAATAAGATAGGGTCGTAGAGAATTTCGTTAGCTTCGATTTGAGCTAAAGTAGAGCTTCTAACTCATTACGAGCGAATAGTTATGCTACTTTTAGTATTTGTATACCGGGAGACGGGTATCGGCACAATCCGAAAATTGTTGTCGATATTTGGAACGAATCTCGGGGACTATAAAATGAGTTTTAAAAATTTTCAAAGGCTGTGGTAAGTTGATAAACCTCAGGTTATGAGTCTATTTTCAAACCCGAGTGTCGGTTTTTCAAACGGAATTGTTTAGATAAGTCAAAATGGTTTTACAAGTCAAAGGCGTAAAACTGTCCGATTTTTGCAACACGAAGGTGTGTCGGGCAGAAGGTCTTAGAAGTAATATTTTTGAATGAAATTTAAACTGAGTCTTATTCATATTATGTGTGAGTTTGTCACCAATTTTCGTCGAAATCGGACATGTCTAGATAGGTTAGATTGGTGTGTACATTCGGAGTGTATATGCTGAGTGGTATTTTGGACACGTAGTTCAATACTTGTATGGCGTGAGTTGAGTATTCACTATTGGACATGGTGACTTACTCAAGTGTTAAGTCATTATATAAATGACTTAGCTACTGGTCCGAGGGAAGTTAAATGATGGTTTGACTTGCGTTGACTTGGCGTCTTATGACGGGTCAATGTCGAGGGTGTAAGTGTTTAAAAGAATAAGTGTTGAATAAAGGGGTATAGAAGTACACTTACATTTTTGTTATTTTTCGGGATTTTCATGGTCATTTGAAATTGACTTTCATATTATTTAAGTATTATTTATACTTGAGTCGTTTATTAACGAACGCACCTTATTTGGTAGGTTGCGGTCTTAGTGTTTAACGGGCATCACAAATCGTCGGCGATCGTCACGTCACTACTATCGTATCAAGGTGAGTCTATAGCCTCGCTTTACATGTTTACTTGTTTTATAAAACCCGCGAGGGGGATAACATGCTTGTTTTATTAAAATAAGAGGGGTACGACGAGAAGTTGTGGAAACCCTTATTATTGGAAAAACATTATATAAATGAAGGGTACAACGAGAAGTTGTGGTAAACCCTCATTCTTTTAAAATTGAACACAAAGGACCCGATTGTATGCTTAGATGAAAGTTGTTATATAAGTTTGTTTATCCTTAAAGACCCATGAATCGTGAATTGTTAATCGGAAAGAACGCTAATACTATGGATAGATCTATCGGGGTGACTCCCAGTCCGGTCGCGACTAGCTATCGCGTGGTGTTGTGATGCACCAGTAATGAAACATCGGATGCAATTGTATAAGAGAAATATACGCACTTGGCTAGGTGTGTTGGGCTGAAATAATATATGTTAACGTTCAATTTCACGAGACTTATGAAATAACAACGATAATTATGTCTGATCCACATGATTGTCAACCACGGAAGGTTTATTCAGAATACTTGTGTTCATTTATTTAATTTAAACTCTATAGATTCACTCAACATTTTTGTTGACTTTATAGCATGTTTTATCTCAAGTCCATGAAGAAGGCACTCAAGGAAGGCGGTTTCACGCAGCTTGCTTAATTAAATTGTTTTGGCCCGCTTTACTAAACTATGTCCATTCTAAGAAACTTTTATTATTTGGTTGGTTGTGTAAACTTAAAACTATTTGGGACCATGTGTGAACTGTTTTATTTTTAAACAAATGAATGGATGTATGTTTTGTTAAAACGACTCATTTTGAGGCGTTTTCTACGATATTGAGGTTGAACCATGATAGTAACACCCAATGACCCTTCCGCTGCTATGACCCGAAATTGGGGGTGTTACAGATTGGCATCAGAGCTCAAGTTATAGAGAACGAAAAGATTTTCCAAAAATAAAATTTTGAAATCTTTTAACTATAACATTTGCAAGCGAAACCTCCGAGTTGCCAATGGACGAGAATAAGAAAAGTATATATATATGTTATACATATTTAATTATTATTTATGCTTAAAGCATAATGGATTACATTTATTTATTTATAAATGTTTATTATTTGATTATTATAATACTAATACGTGATTTACAAACGACGCTGATTGTCACAATAGAAATCCCTGTCTTTTGACTCATTCCTCGTGAATCTTCGTTCCTTGTCTAAATTCTATTCTTCGTTCTATCATCCATTCTTGTTTCTTTTCATCTATCTATTCTTATTCTGTGTTATTCATGTTTTGTTATCACAAGCGTTGAATGAATACTCATTTTGATGTGAATTGTGTTACAGGATCATGCCGCCAAAACAGTTGACTGAGACTCAGTTACGTGCTATAGTAGCTGATCAATTTCAGATATCTATGAATGCATTTATGGCAAACTTGAATAATGGAGCTGGAGGATCTGGCGGATCTGGTGGAGCTGGTGGATCCGGTGGAGCTGGTGGATCCGGTGGAGCTGGTGGATCTGGTGGAGCTGGCGATACTGGAGCTGGCAACACTGGAGCTGGCGCTACTAGAGCTGGCGCTACTGGAGCTGGCGCTACTGGAGCTGGCGATACTGGAGCTGGCGCTACTGGAGCTGGTAATGCGGGAGCTGGCAATGCTGGTGCTGGAACTGGTGATGCTGATAGACCAGTGATTCCTGAAAACAAGAAGTGCAATTATACCTCGTTCATGAAATGCAAACCTCCAACTTTTAAGGGTACTGAAGGCGCTGTTGGGTTAATGCAATGGTTTGAGAAATTGGAATCCGTGTTTCGATTTAGTGGAAGTGAGGAAGGAGATAAAGTGATGTTTGCCTCTGCTACTCTTCAAGGGCGAGCATTAACTTGGTGGAATGGAAGAATGGCATCATTGGGTATGGATGCTGTGTATGCTACACCTTGGGCTGAAGTAAGAAGGTGGATGACTGAGGAATTCTGTCCAAGGAGTGTTATTCAGAGGTTAGAACAGGAATTATATCAGCTGAGGCTGAAGGGTATTGACATCGATGGATACACCAACAGGTTCCATGAACTTGCTCTACTTTGTCCAAACAAAGTTAACCCTGAATACTTGAAGGTAGAACAGTATATTCGAGGCTTACCGACCAACATCCGTGGGGATGTGACCTCATCTAAACCTGCCAATATTGATGAAGCTGTTCGTATGGCCTACCAACTAATGGGCCAAATCATCCAAGACAAGGCTGATGGTGTTTCTGAAGGCAACAAAAGAAGAGCTGAAAATGACAATGATGATCGTGGTGATAACCGTCAATCTCACAACAGAAATCAAAACCGAAGGAGGGGCAACGCTAATGCGATGACTGAAGCTGCAACTGCGGACAAGGGAACCAGATGTCAACGCTGCAAGAAGTCTCATACTGGTGAATGTGCTAAGTGTGGAAAGTGCAACAAGTTAGGTCACAAGACCGAAGACTGTTGGGGACCAGGAAAGAAGGGAGTGACGTGTTATAACTGCCAAGGTAAAGGTCACATGAGGAACCAATGCCCTCAACCTCCGAAGAATACACGTGGTGGAGATAACCAAGGAAAAGCTTATCAGTTGGGAGAAGCCGAAGCGAAGCAAAACCCGAAAGTTGTCACTGGTACGTTTTTACTGAACAACCGTTATGCTACAGCTTTATTTGATTCTGGTGCGGACAAAAGCTTTGTGTCTACAAGTTTTAGTGCCTTAATTGATATCAAACCAGTCGAATTAGACGCAAGTTATGAGGTAGAACTAGCTGATGGTAAATTAGTGAGTACAAATTGTGCGCTCCTAGGATGTTCTCTTAATCTCTTGAACCGTATTTTTAAGATAGACTTGATGATTGTTGAATTGGGAAGTTTTGATATTATTATCGGAATGGATTGGTTATCCAAGTATAACGCGTCTATCTTGTGTGGAGAAAAGAAAGTTAGGATTCCTTTAGACGACAAGACCATGGTTATCGAAGGTGATCATCGTAATTCACGGCTGAAAATCATTTCGTGCATTAAGTCTCGTAAGTATATCGAAAGAGGGTGTGAGTTATTCCTAGCTAAAGTAGTGGAGAAGGAATCGAAGGAGAAACGTGCTGAAGATGTACCTGTTATCCGTGACTTTCCTGAAGTGTTTCCGGAAGATTTTCCTGGACTTCCTCCTCCAAGGCAAGTAGATATCCAAATTGACCTAATTCCTGGTGCTGCACCCGTGGCTCGTGCGCCATATCGTTTAGCCCCATCCGATCTGAAGGAGTTATCTGTACAATTGCAAGAGCTATCTGATAAAGGTTTTATACGACCGAGTTCGTCACCTTGGGGAGCTCCTGTCTTATTCGTTAAGAAGAAAGATGGTTCGTTTCGTATGTGCATTGATTATCGAGAGTTGAATAAGCTAACGATCAAGAATCGTTATCCGCTTCCAAGAATTGATGATTTATTCGATCAACTTCAAGGTTCTCGTGTTTTCTCCAAGATTGATCTTCGTTCTGGTTACCATCAACTTCGCATACGTGAGGGAGATATTCCTATTACGGCGTTTAGAACTCGTTATGGTCATTATGAGTTTCTGGTTATGCCTTTTGGTTTGACTAATGCACCTGCTGTATTCATGGATTTAATGAATCGCATTTGTAAGCCGTATCTTGATAAATTCGTGATCATTTTCATAGATGATATTCTAATCTACTCCAAGAGCAATGAAGAGCATGCCGAACACTTAAGGATTATCTTGAACTTGTTGAAGAACGAAAAGTTATACGCTAAGTTCTCAAAGTGTGATTTTTGGCTTAATTCTGTACAATTTCTTGGCCACGTGGTCGATAAAAGTGGAGTACATGTTGATCCTGCAAAGATCGAAGCCATCAAGAATTGGAGTGCTCCGACTACTCCAACTGAAGTGCGACAATTTCTAGGTCTGGCTGGTTATTACCGAAGGTTTATTGAAGGATTCTCTTTGATATCGAAACCATTAACGAAGCTGACTCAGAAGAATAAACCGTATGTGTGGGGCGATGATGAAGAAGAAGCCTTCCAAACCCTGAAGATGAAACTTTGTAGTGCGCCGATTTTATCGTTACCTGAAGGAAGTGAAGACTTTGTTGTTTATTGCGATGCATCTCTTCGAGGATATGGTGCTGTTCTCATGCAACGTGAAAAGGTGATCGCATATGCCTCTAGACAATTAAGGAAGAATGAGGAGAACTACACTACCCATGACTTGGAATTGGGCGCTGTGGTTTTTGCTCTGCGACTTTAGAGACATTATCTGTATGGTACGAAGTGTACAGTATTCACTGATCATAAAAGCCTACAATACATATTGGATCAAAAGGAGCTGAATATGAGGCAACGTCGATGGGTTGAACTCTTGAGTGATTACGACTGCGAAATTCGTTATCATCCAGGAAAGGCGAATGTGGTAGCTGACGCGTTAAGTCGAAAGGAAAGGGAGAAACCGATTCGAGTGCGTGCTTTGGTAGTGACAGTTCATAATAACTTACCTGAGCAGATTCGGAATGCACAAGTCGAAGCATGCAAGAAGGAAAATATTGCTGCCGAAAGATTTAGAGGAGACGGTGAAACATTTGAGACGCGAGCCGATGGTATCAAATGTTTGAGAGGTCGAATTTGGTTACCATTCTTTGGTGGACTGAGAGACTTGATTATGTTAGAATCTCATAAGTCCAAGTATTCTATTCATCCTGGATCGGACAAAATGTACCAAGACTTGAAAAAGTTATACTGGTGGCCGAATATGAAAGCTGATATTGCAACATACGTCGCGAAATGCTTAACATGTGCAAAAGTGAAAGCTGAATATCAGAAGCCGTCAGGATTACTTGTCCAACCTGAAATTCCAGTCTGGAAATGGGAGCGAATTACGATGGACTTCATCACAAAACTCCCAAGTACACCGTCTGGGTTCGATGCAATTTGGGTTATTGTCGATCGTTTAACTAAATCCGCTCATTTTATTCCAATCAACGAGAGGTTCGGTTTGGAAAAACTCGCCGATATTTATCTAAAGGAAATCGTGTGCAAGCATGGTGTTCCTATTTCAATCATTTCCGATAGAGATAGTCGTTTTGCTTCTGGATTTTAGAGATCACTTCAAAAGTCGTTAGGAACCAATTTGGATATGAGCACAGCCTATCATCCACAAACTGATGGGCAAAGCGAAAGAACAATTCAAACTTTGGAGGATATGCTACGTGCTTGTGTGATAGACTTTGGAAGTAGCTGGGATAAGCACTTACATTTGGCCGAATTCTCGTACAATAACAGTTATCACGCGAGTATTAAAGCTGCACCTTTTGAAGCACTTTATGGGAGAAGATGTAGATCACCCGTTAGCTGGAGTGAGGTTGGTGATGCTCAACTCACTGGACCAGATTTGATTAGGGAGACGACGGATATGATTGTGCAAATCAAGAATAGGTTGTTGTCTGCTCGAAGCCGACAGAAGAGTTATGCGGATGTGAAAAGAAAACCATTGGAGTTTAACGTGGGAGATAAGGTTATGCTAAAGGTGTCACCATGGAAAGGTGTTGTACGATTTGGAAAACGTGGGAAGTTAAGTCCTCGTTATATCGGACCATTCAAGGTTACATCTAGAGTAGGACCCGTGGCATACCAACTTGAACTACCACAAGAACTGTATGGGATTCATAACACTTTTCACGTGTCGAATCTGAAGAAGTGTTTATCCGATGAAGAACTCGTTATACCGTTAGACGAGGTTAGGGTTGATAAAAAGTTGCATTTTATTGAAGAACCAGTCGAGATCATGGATCGTGAGGTCAAGCAACTAAAGCAAAGCCGAATACCTATCGTCAAAGTTCGATGGAACTCTCGAAGAGGACCGGAGTTTACTTGGGAACGAGAAGACCAAATGTGGAAGAATTACCCTCATCTCTTTGATTTCAACAAGCGATCGGGCAAGAACGCAAGTTGATCTTCGAGGGCGAAGATCCTAATTTGGTGGGGATGATGTGACAACCCGTCAATTTCAGGTCGTTATTTTAATCTCGACTATTACGTATTACGTGTTTACTTTAATGAGAATTTTAATTTATCGACTAACCGAGAAGGTTATGACTTGAAACTAGCGTAAGAATGTCGATTAGATGAAAACCGACAAGGAATATGTTAGGTATCGATATTACATTCTCAAATAATCATGAAAATGATTTTTATTATATTTAATCTTTATTTCTCGTGTTTCACGTTTTAACGAATGACGATAACTATTAGTGATCGCGATACCGACGGATGCCCAAAAATTTACGTTTTATTATCGATTGTCTCGATATTGTATATTTTCGACGTTTTCTATTTAATTGCGTTTTAAGTCATGTCGAAGCTTTGTTATTATATTTTGAAGCGTTTTAACTTTCGAAAAGTATTTTTACGAAACCCGAGCCCCCTAAATATTTTTAAAATGTACAATTTACATTTCCTACCTTGTAAACTATTTACTTGCATCTTTGGACCAAAAGAATGCAATTATGACAAAAATTACCCTCACCCCACTACTTATTAAAAATTCCACTAACTCATTTTATTTAAAATTCATTTTAACAAAAACTCAAATCTCTCTCTCCCTTGTTCATCCAAACCGTCCACCCCTCACCCCCAATCCATCAAAATATTTTGATTTCTACTTTGATTCCTTGAAATCTAAAAGAAGACCCATCTTGGAAATTTCATAAGCTTTCTATTGGTATAATTTTCTTCTACATGCATTCACTAAATTTTATTTTCAATTTTTGGTGAAGAACTTGATGTTTGATCCATTTTTGTGTTTATATATGATGTTAATAATATAATATTCATAGTGGGTTATGGTTGCATGTAAGATTTTTGATGGTTAAATTTTTGTGAGATTAAATTTGAGGGTGTTATGAGTTAATTAGATGTGTTATTATGATATTAGGATCATATTAGGACTATAGGAATTGTTGGAATGGGTCGAAAAATTGTTTTGGTATGATTTTTAGATAGGCTATTTTAGGCAGTAACTTTAAGTCCGTTTTTGAAATTGTTACTGTGGTAAACTTGGTAAACTAATAAGATAGGGTCGTAGAGAATTTCGTTAGCTTCGATTTGAGCTAAAGTAGAGCTTCTAACTCATTACGAGCGAAAAGTTATGCTACTTTTAGTATTTGTGTACCGGGAGACGGGTATCGGCACAATCCGAAAATTGTTGTCGATATTTGGAACGAATCTCGGGGACTATAAAATGAGTTTTAAAAATGCTCAAAGGCTGTGGTAAGTTGATAAACCTCAGGTTATGAGTCTATTTTCAAACCCGAGTGTCGGTTTTTCAAACGGAATTGCTTAGATAAGTCAAAATGGTTTTACAAGTCAAAGGCGTAAAACTGTCCGATTTTTGCAACACGAAGGTGTGTCAGGCAGAAGGTCTTAGAAGTAATATTTTTGAATGAAATTTAAACTAAGTCTTATTCATATTATGTGTGAGTTTGTCACCAAGTTTCGTCGAAATCGGACATGTCTAGATAGGTTAGATTGGTGTGTACATTCGGAGTGTATATGCTGAGTGGTATTTTGGACACGTAGTTCAATACTTGTATGGCGTGAGTTGAGTATTCACTATTGGACATGGTGACTTACTCAAGTGTTAAGTCATTATATAAATGACTTAGCTACTGGTCCGAGGGAAGTTAAATGATGGTTTGACTTGCGTTGACTTGGCGTCTTATGACGGGTCAATGTCGAGGGTGTAAGTGTTTAAAAGAATAAGTGTTGAATAAAGGGGTCTAAAAGTACACTTACATTTTTGTTATTTTTCGGGATTTTCATGGTCATTTGAAATTGACTTTCATATTATTTAAGTATTATTTATACTTGAGTCGTTTATTAACGAACGCACCTTATTTGGTAGGTTGCGGTCTTCGTGTTTAACGGGCATCACAAATCGTCGGCGATCGTCACGTCACTACTATCGTATCAAGGTGAGTCTATAGCCTCGCTTTACATGTTTACTTGTTTTATAAAACCCGCGAGGGGGATAACATGCTTGTTTTATTAAAATAAAAGGGGTACGACGAGAAGTTGTGGAAACCCTTATTATTGGAAAAACATTATATAAATGAAGGGTACAACGAGAAGTTGTGGTAAACCCTCATTCTTTTAAAATTGAACACAAAGGACCCGATTGTATGCTTAGATGAAAGTTGTTATATAAGTTTGTTTAGCCTTAAAGACCCATGAATCGTGAATTGTTAATCGGAAAGAACGCTAATACTATGGATAGATCTATCGGGGTGACTCCCAGTCCGGTCACGACTAGCTATCGCGTGGTGTTGTGATGCACCAGTAATGAAACATCGGATGCAATTGTATAAGAGAAATATACGCACTTGGCTAGGTGTGTTGGGCTGAAATAATATATGTTAACGTTCAATTTCACGAGACTTATGAAATAACAACGATAATTATGTCTGATCCACATGATTGTCAACCACGGAAGGTTTATTCAGAATACTTGTGTTCATTTATTTAATTTAAACTCTATAGATTCACTCAACATTTTTGTTGACTTTATAGCATGTTTTATCTCAGGTCCATGAAGAAGGCACTCAAGGAAGGCGGTTTCACGCAGCTTGCTAAATTAAATTGTTTTGGCCCGCTTTACTAAACTATGTCCATTCTAAGAAACTTTTATTATTTGGTTGGTTGTGTAAACTTAAAACTATTTGGGACCATGTGTGAACTGTTTTATTTTTAAACAAATGAATGGATGTATGTTTTGTTAAAACGACTCATTTTGAGGCGTTTTCTACGATATTGAGGTTGAACCATGATAGTAACACCCAATGACCCTTCCACTGCTATGACCCGAAATTGGGGGTGTTACAGAAGTCCCCCTACACTTAATATAAACATTGTCCTCAATGTTTAAGCATGTGGGAGTAAACTCCCCTACACTTAGGACATTGTGCACTTTGTTTAAATCTCGCTAAGGAAAAGACAACTAAAGAGATTCCTATTTTAATATTGGAAAATATAAAATAGTGAATCGAAAAGAGTTTAGGATAGAACCGGGAAGAAGGGAACACGGAATCACGGGTCGTCAAGAATGATCAAGAGTGGATCATTGAGCGCGCGAATCCCTGAATAGTAGAAGAGAGGAAATAGCAAACACCAACGGGTCTCCCCTACACTTAGGATCAAGAAAGCTAAAAGATAGATACATGGGTTGCCTCCCAAGAAGCGCTTGATTTTTGTTAACCGAGTCGTGTGCCTGACTCGACCTTGATCATCATAGGAATAAGCATGAAACATATCCACCGGGATCAAAGACATAGTTTTCATCCATCACATAACACAAGCTTAAGGCGAACAAGGCAAGCCAAAGAAGAATAGGCAAGGTTCCCTTAAGCAGCGATGGAGCACGGTGGGAGCAACTATGGTGAGGTGCAAGCATATCTTCAATATGTCCAAAAATCTTTCCTTTTATTTCATCAGGTGGATACTGAGATGGCTGAAGAATATCGATACCGGGGTCGAACACCTTTTCCTTTAGGGGAAAATAGCACTCAGGCTCAGCAGAATGTGAAGATGATCCGCGAAGAAGATGCACAACCTCGTCCTCAGAAGGTGGACAAAGAGGTGTTAACTCATACGTGCTGCGGATGGTGGTGTCGACCGGTTGCTCCTCCTTTGAAAGTATTTTCTTCAAATCCAAAGTAGGATCAAGACGATAATCTTCAAAGTCTAAAGGAGGAGCATCACTCTCATGAGGGAAGTAAGTATTGAGAAATGTAGAGAAGTCTTCCTCAAAAGAGTAATCATCCAAAGTAGGATTAAGCATTGATGACGGAGGATCTTCATCGTGTGAAGAATCACTCGAAAGAGTATCGGCCTCATCAAAATCATCATAAATGGGCATGTCGGGATACTCAGAAGTAAGGTCATCATAATCATCCGAATCTGAGCTAGACTCATCATCATAAGCATCAAAGATCGGTGGAGAATCATAAATGGGAGAAGGTTCCAAATTGGAGAGAGAATCATCCACATCATCTTCAAAAAGTGGATTATCAATGCAAGACTCGAATAGAGGATTGTTGTAGATGACAAAATCATCGAGCACATTAATCATATTCGTTGATTCTCGTCCAAAGGATTTGCTTGTAAGCTTCCCCATTTTAAAAACTTGTGCATCATCCCCGAATCTTAAGATTAACTCACTTTCGGCAACATCAACTAAAGCTCGTCCGGTTCTCAAGAATGTCCGACCATGTATTAAAGGAATACGAGGGTCCATTTCATAATCAACAACGACAAAGTCGACTGGGAAAGTAAATGTGCCAACTTTAATGAACACATCTTCGGCAATACCAATGGGGTAAGCGAGAGTGCGATTTGCAAGTTCAAGGGTCATCTTTGTTGGAGTAAGGTCGAGTAATGATAGTGTTTTCCAAACACTTAATGGCATGAGATTTATACTGGCCCCGAGATCAGCTAGGGCAGTAAATTCTTCGGTTTTGTTAAAAATGCACGGCAACACAAAACGACCGGGATCTCCAAGTTTTTCCGAAAGTTCTTTAAGAATAACTGTAGAACAGTTTTCATTTAAGCGTGTGTTGGCGAGCTCAATCAACTTCTCCTTCTTGTTAAGCAATTCCTTAAATGCTTTGACAAATTTCGACATGTGGACAAGTGCTTCAACAAGGCTAATGTTGAAAGTCATTTGAGAGATCATCTTCAAATAATTCGACACTTGAATGTCATCCTTTGTGTGCATTTTGGTCTTGCCTAAGCGAGAAGGATATGGGATGTTGGGGTTGGGTGGTGAAGGTGTAGGTGTAGTAGGTGACGGTTGAGATGTTGAAGGGTTCTTCTTGGTGACATCGTCATGATGAGGCGGAGACGGTAATGGTGTACTACTACTAGGTGTAGGAGGAGTAGGGATAAATGGTGGTGGAGGAGGTGTAGATGATGGGGGCGGGATAGGTGGTCCTACGATGGTTACTCCACTACGGGTAGTAATAGTACTCACATTCGCTCGCGGATTAGTGACGGTGTTTGAAGGTAGAGAACTCGAAGAAGAAGGTTGAGTTGTGGGCAAGAAACTAGCAAGCATATTCTTCAAATCATTCGTTTGATTGCTGAAGGAGGATTGAATATTATCTCGAAGCTCGGATCTAATGTCATTCCCTTGCTTGGTGATATCCCCTTTCAGATTTATAATTTGGCTCTGTAGATTCTTGATTTGGTCACCTTGGGTTCTCATCAAAGCTTCAACATCCGGATTGATGGGTGGGGCTTGTTGAGCGGGTGGGTGATAAGGATTAGAAGCTCTAGGTGGGATTTGGTTGCTTCTATTGTAGTTGTTGGCGGGGTTTTGGTTTTGAGGAGAAAAACCGGGTGAAAGGTAGTTGTTTGATCGGTAACTCAACAAATTTCGATCCCCTTGAGGTCGAGCTTGGTAATTTTCCGGTGAATAATTACCAAAAGCTGCATACACGTTTTCCGGATTTCCTTGAGTAGAAGGACAATCAGTGTATGAGTGTGGACCGCCGCATGTTTCACATAAAGGTGCAACCGCTTTAACTCGATGTTGTTTGTTTGTAGCAAGAAGCACGATATTTTTGTTCATTTTGGTCATCATGCGGGTGAATTCGGTCATGTCAGGGCTTGCTGAAGTGGAAGAAACATTGACTCTCGGGTTGTTCCTTGAAGAAGCGGAGGAATCCCAGTTTTTGTGGTGAGTAGTCATGTTTTCAATAATCTCTCTACACTCCTCGGGTCTCCTTTTAATAAATGTGCCACCGGCGGCTGCATTAATCGTATCACGATCACGAAAAGTCAAACCGTTGTAGAAAGTATCAATTAATGTCACAGGGAGCATGTTGTGGTTTGGACAACGATCGATCAAAACATTATATCTTTCCCAAGCATCAAAAAGAGATTCATCGGGGTCTTGCATGAAACCGCTGATTTGATTGCGAAGGCTCGTGACCATGGATGGTGGAAAGTAGCGCGACAAAAAGCGTTGAGTCATGTCATCCCAAGTATGAATAGAATTCTTCGGGAGACGATCAAACCATTTCTCGGCGTGGTGTGATAAAGTATATAGAAAGAGTTGTAGGCGAAGAACATCCATTGTGGCACCGGGCAACTTCATGCTTTGGGTGATTGTAATGAACTTGTCAAGGTGTTTGTTGGCATCATCATCAGGCATTCCTCTAAAAGGATTTGTTTGCACTTGCTGAATCATGTGGTGCTTCAACGAAAACTCCGGAGCCGTGATTTGCATCGGCGCAATCGGTCCTCCTCGTCCAAACATGGTAGGTTGACAAAGCTCCTCCATTGTCCGAAGATCGGGCTGTGGAAGAACATTATTGTTATTGTTGAGGTGCGGTGGATTATTGTTGTTGTTAACACCTGCCATACTTAAATCTTCTCGAGTCTCGGGCTCTTGATAATTAGAAGATCTAGTACGCATACACCTACAAAGGCAAAAGAAAACAATACCAAACACAAAGACAATATATATACATAATAAGAATAAAATCTTTTTGGATTTTTGAAATTTTTAATTTTTATGTGTTTTTGAATTTTTTAAGCAAGAAAATAACGCTCACGAATGAACGGATCCCAAAAAGCAACGCGTCTCTCACAGAAAACCGTTAATCTCTACGAAAAGAGCCGGCAGCGGCGCCATTTGATACAAGGTTTTTGGCCAGGTAAAAAGATTCGTTATAGTCGTCTAATCGAATTGAAAACTGGATTAACTATGCGACTCAGTCGTTCTTTGGTGAAACAAAAGTTTTGTCGTTGTAGTATATTAAAAATGTGCAAAACTTAAAAGTAAATGGCTGTAAAATAAATCTAAGTCTAATTTGAAGTAAACGGCGAGTATTTAAAATCGTGACAAAAAGTAAAAGGCACTAAAAGTAAATAACGCAAACTTAAATCTAACTAAGGCAAACTTAAAACGCAACTAAAACTTAAATTAAGGCCAGGCTAAAATAAATCTAAGGCAAATAAACTTAAAGTGCAACTAAATAGAAAGGCGGGAAAAATAAAGCTTGAAAATTAAAAACAGCAACTTAAAAATAGTAACTTAAAAGAACCTGAAAAATAGCTCATCCGGAATAATCCTTCGTTCGGAATAAACATTCATCCTGAATGTCACCTTCGTTCGGAATGTTCTTCTTCACTCGGAATATTTACCAAAAACTTTGATCCGGAATAAAATGCTTACACGGAATATGTCACCTATCTGGAATAAACTTCTTGATTCGGAATGTAGCTTTGATCCGGAATGTTGCCCTTGATCCGGTATATCTCTTGATCCGGAATGTTGAAGATTCCGGATGAAGTCTTTGATCCGGAATAATTAATTATTCCGAATAAAGGACTTTGATCCGGAATGTCTCCTTGATTCGGAATATTCTTTTGATCCGGAATGTGATCTTGATCCGGAATAAAAGGCTGATCCGAAATGTCTTAATATTCCGAATGAAGCACTTTGATCCGGAATAATAAATTATTCCGGATGAACTTGCTGATCCGGAATGTCCAATATTCCGGATGAACACCCTTGATCCGGAATAAACTTTCAACAAATCCTTCACTCGGAATAACTGGCTTGATTCAGAACGTTTCCTGGGAAAAGATAAGTAACAAAACAAACCGAAGAACAAGGAGAACAAGAACAACACGAATCTAAACAAATCCAATCTAAATCAACCACAAGATTAAATCAAACTAATCACAAAACATCTACTAATGATAATCAAACAATCCAAAACAACAAAACTAACAATAATGATCAAAATAATCAAAACCCACTTTAATCAATAAAAACACAAAACATAAACATGAACATAAACATAAAAATCAAAGATTAAAGAAAGGTAGATAGGAGATGAACAATAAAAATAAAGATTGACAAGAATTAAAAGGAAACTTACTTGAAATTAAAGGTATTTAAGGTGCAAGACAAGTATTTAAATTTGACAAGTAATTAAATGGACAAGGTAATTAAATGTGCAAGGTAATTAAAATGGAAGAAATAGTTTGTCAAGCTATCCAACAAGAATGAAAAGTAAATCCTAATGACTATTTATAGGGGAGGATTAAGGAGTGCTTAGGAAGCTTCCTCCCCTCTTTCTTCTTTTTCTTAATTGTATGCTTTAGTCCTTGATCTTCTTAATCCTTTGTTAATCTTCTTAATACTTGGACTTTGTCTTGGGATTTCTTTAAAATCGTCTTGAATTTTCTTTATAAATGAGACTCGAGTTCTTCGGCTTTAGTAAACTTCCGTCTTTTGACTTTTTCTTCGATAAATCTTAAGAATTGGTCTTGGACTTCCGTTCTTTTTGCACTCTTGACTTCTTGACTTCGTCTTTCGTCTTTTTCTTCGATAAAAGCCCGTGAATGCCCGTGTTTTCACCACTTTTCACCTTTTCGTCCTAAATCACAACAAAAACACAAACCACGCATAATTCCGACATAAATGACACAAAATACACGTTTTGGCTCGGTTATTATTGTAATTAAGTGGTAAAAAGGATGGGTGTTTACACACCTATCAATGAGCTACTAAAATGAATACAAATTTGTTACGTTTTTACATGAAATAAAATTTAAAACAAGATGAATTACTAATTTAGGATACTTATTCAATAAACGTATTCTTTTGATACATTTTGTATCTTCCTTTTAAGCTATCTTTTAATAGCTTGGTCTATAACAGAACTAACTAATGAATGGATCGAAACATCCACTCAACAACATACCATAAGAGTGAATTCTAAACTCATTATGCTAAGGTCCATATAATCTAGAAGAAATGTATTGTGACGCACCTGCACCTTTGGCAGCTACAACCTTTGCAAGAGGTCATTTGTATCACCAGGTTTCTAATGAATGGTATGAGGATTGATGGGCTTCACAACACTCGAGAAGAGTTTCACTCTTGTTCAAAATATCAACAATAATACTTCATTTTGCAACTAGATTACCAATAATCTGGTCCAAAACAAAATATATAAATAAGATGCATACAGAACCTTGTCGTTTTTTGTCTACTTTTACAAGCCAACATACTTGGAAGATTCTTTAACGTCGCTAAAGTTATAAGTGACTCTGCTTTGCAATAAACATGTGAAATGATTTAGCACACGACCATGATCAGAAAACTAAGTATCACATGACTACTAAATGACAAGTACATGAGAAAGCATCGAGAAACAACTACGAATTATTTTCATGGGAGAAACCATTGAGCATCATGTACATAGCCTTTTTAGCCTGAAATAACTTTGATTACCTATCAAACACTATGAAAACATGTTATCTGCTTAACAAATAGGCACATTCAAAAAATGTTAAACTTCATCTAAACCTCCTCCAATATATGTACTGGTGTTTTCTTAATTTATTCATTCCACACCTTGAAATTTTCAAATATACATCTAAACAATCATTGATAATAAGTATATATGAAGAAAACTACTATTAACAAATGATTTTCTAATCGCCAACTAGAACCATTGACGATAATCATATGAAAGCTACAAGATATTAAGCACTCTTGTTATGTTGAATCATTAAAACTCAATTAACAATGCATCGTTACAAACAGTGACGAAGCCAAAATAATTTAGTCGGATAGGCCAAAAAACCTTCAAACTATAAGTAGTAAGAGTATTAATTTCTAACAATAACAACCGTAATTTTTTTATACTTACATAAGTAAACAAATTAACAATTCAAGAATGGTGTAGTTCATTATATATGTCATACTCCGTAACTATTTTGTTCATTTATAGCCAATCAAACTTTCTTGGTTTTGATTTTTAATTTAATGTCATAATGCCACATTCTGCTCCTAATTGAAGTATGAACAAGTCACTCATTTTACTTTGGGTTGGGCAAAAGAACTAGTTGATGAATAAATATACCTTACAATTACCAATATGGAGTAAAATGTCAAGGTAGGCCATGGCCCATTCCAAGTCCTCATTAGCTCCATCCCTGTTTACAAATACACTAAAATCTCGAGCAAATATAGTTTAGGCACATGAAATTTGAAGATCTTATATTATTTACAATTAACCAAAATATTCAGGTAACAAACATGCTTAGGGAAAAAAATTATATCAATCAACTCCTTTAAATTTAATAATATTAGTGGATATCCAAGGATGGTGATTCTTTGTTGGTTAACATAGCACGAAAAGCCACAGGTATACAAAAAGTCAAAAACATATAATTTTTGTGTCATCGGTTAAGTTTTAGAAAGATGAAGTTATTGAGTCATTGTCAAATATGATACAAGTGTTATCAGTTAAGTTTCAGAAAGATGAAGTTATTGAGTCATTGTAAAAAAAAAGTTATTCAGAAAGATGAAGTTATTGAGTCATTATCAATTAAGTTCCAGAATACAAACTTTATTTAGAGAAAAAAAGCTTACTTAAATTCTTAGTTAGGAGGCTTCTAAACCATCAACATAGTTATTTCCGAGCACATGACACCTGATAAGAAAGATTGCTCAAACCACATAATTACAAAAGTTAAATTTTAAAGAATCTGTTCGAGAAATACAATAAAACTAAAAGAAAATAGATATACCAGTTGTGGATCATTCGTATCACATGCACAATATTGAGGAGCGCTTGGTAGGATTTGATTTGGTTAAAGTCAATTGATAGGGAGGGTAATGTGTAACTGGAAGTGTTGGGGTTTCATTTGTGAAATGATGGCGGGATGTTGAAAAAACTTGAACTTTCATTTGGAAAAATATGGCTCTAGAAATTTCATTTTGGAGGAAATAGTCACCTCCACCCATATAATGTATACGAATGGCATATGCGGGAGATTTCAAAATGACACTTCCCTGACCGAGGAATGGATTCTTTCAAAACCTCGAGTACCGTGCCTTCTGCCTTCACTACCGCCTTCATCACATTTATCTTCATTTTGAACTGAAGATAACAAAACAGTAAAGATATATAAAAAAGATCTTGAGTTAGAAAATGACAAAGGTAAAAAAATCATAAAGAAATACCACTTCTGCACAAGCAAGTTGGAGGTTAGAATCCGCCGACTCACCAAATTTGGCACATTTCAGCAAGTAGTCCTCAAACTCCTTAGGATTGTACCCTTCATTGTACTCACTCTGAAAAGCCCACATTCTCGCAACGACAGCTTCATGAAGGAACATGTAATAGGCTTCGGTATGCCAGAGACTGTAGGATGTAGCACGAAAGAAACCTTTCTCGTCGCATCTGACGGGAACCATGCTGTAATTCACCAGGCCCGGTCTTCGGGTATTAGCATCTGCTATTTATGGGTGTCCAATACTGAATGAATCAGCCACCTTTAAAAGCTTTTGTATAGTTTTGGGATCCGTAACCTTGTTTGTAGATATGTGTTTGGGCAAAGAATTTGTGGTATGTTGTGTTCCATCAGTGACAGGAAAAGCAAACGAGGTTTGTATGGTTTTCCTTTTTGTATAAGTTTGAAGTAGCAGAACTATTCAAACTAAATCTATGATAGTGAATGGTTAAATACTATAATGATATAATCCAATCCAAGCATTGCAGATACTGACTTGATAAGACAAAAGCAGTTAAACACACTAAAACTAAAAAAGTGTCTGTGACCCTGTTTTGGATTAGGCTTATTATCGGAGTATGCATACTCAGGAGTGTAAAGTACTTCATGATGGCTAAGATGCTTACATAATTCGTACACCTTCAAAAAAAGATAAAGCAGAAATTATAATCATGAAAAGCTCTCTTAAGCCACGCATAAAGTAATTTAATGCATTAAACCTTTTGAATCATACATATCAACCATTAGATATTTTAGCAAAAATGCAATTCTGTAATTTTGACCATAATCCTATAAGCTAATTGTATACACTAGAAGTTAAACGCATACTATAGTTTCTATTTGTTTTAATTCGGGTAATCTTATTTAGCAAATGTGAGCTTTTGTTCATACTTTGTAAACCCACTGCTAAACTTTAAAATGCCATTTTTCATGAGTAACTTTGGTTGATGGATGATGTGATCATTAACTCTTTTTTTTCAGCTAGAAAACACAATGAATGGACTTACAAAATCTAGCACCAGTATTCTAACCCCCATTCATTTTGATTTTGAAAGTCCCTTAATATGACAATTATTGATAAACTATAACTCTTGTAACCATGAAACACAATGAAATACTTTTCAAACGCGTAATGCTTTATTAAGTATTATAAACAAAGTATTACAAAGTGCTATGAATACACTCGTTGAATGACAACAAGAAATGAACCCTAGAACAAGTATACTAGATTCGAGACTCAAGTTTACAAGGGAACCAATGAGACGCTGGTAGACAGCTGAGGGCTCAGCGGTTCCAAAGTGAGAAAGAACTTAGATAAATTATCCTAGCACAAGGGTTGATTTAATTCTTCTTTCTCACTCCTATTTATAGTGTACGAGGTGGCTTCCTTAGTGGGAGTAGTTGATACGTGTCACCTTCTGAATGGAAGAGTACAACGTATTAAATGCATGTCCAAATCGAGACATACCTTTAAACAACTTTAGGTGAACAGTTCTGCCAACTGTTCACCTTTTGTCCCACTAGGTCGTACTAGGCTTTATCTTGAATCTCTTGTTTTGTCTCGCTCAAAACACTTGGTAGATTCTCCCGCCTAAACTATAAAAGGATTGGACAAGCTTTGCTTGTCCCAGACTTCTAGGGTTCTTAAGTGATCTCTGAGTGTTGTCAACTCAGAGATCCTTGAACACCAGCACATTCCTTCAACATCCCAACTATCCATAATCGCTGGTGAGTATGACTTCAGATTGTCTTCGACTTCTCTGACATTGTCTTTGACTTGAATGTTCCTGGTGTGCCAGCTGAGGCTTTGCCTTCCACTGGTCTGGTCTCAGTCGCTGGTCCTTTCAGCAATCAATAAACACTTAGTCTAATTAAACAAATCTAGACTGGGCCATAGTTAAAACTTTCATTGGCCCAACAATCTCCCCCTATTTGTTTATAAATTATACTAAGTCTAAAATTATTGTAAGTGAGTACACAGCTTCTTCTTACAAATAATTTAACAAACATACCTCAGAGTTTTATTAAACATAAAGAACCTAGTCTATTACAAGAACACCCAGAGGTGTAAACATAAATAAATATTAAAAAGGTTCTTCAGCGATCGAGGCCTTGATCACAAATTCTCTGGGCTTCAACTTTGTCACTTCTAGAGTTGATGACTAGCTCAACTTCAAACTCAAAATCCTCAGTTGTTTTACAATTCCTTAGGATGCCCTGTTTGAGTCTAATAAGCTGGATGGTTGATGCCAAATATAGTTCATTCATCCGCTGAAAGCAATACTCACAATTACCATTCATGAAGACCATACCTGTCTCTGGTTCTGAGTATACTTGGCCCCTACTGGTTTAGTGATCTCTTTGGGCAGTACCAAGTTTCTGTGCATCCCATCAACAATAATGTTTTCAGTGACCAACTTCTCCACCAGAGGCCCCATTAGGGTTTTTCTTTTCCTTTGTCCTTGAGAAGGTTGTTCTTGTGAAAGTTGAGGAGGCAGAGATACCTTCAGCTTCTTTGCCGTGTCTCTTACCCAATTCAGCTTTGCTTGAATGTTTTTCATCATTTGGGCAGCACCAGGACCAGTCTTCTTTTGGGCAAGAGACAACATTTCTAACCATTCAGAGAGGCCCAGATCTCTGAGTTTAAAGTCACTGAAGACTTTGTAGTTGGTTAGTTGGTTCTATCTGTAAAGGGTCATCACCACTCTTTTGTCTTTGTCAGTGTAACATGCATACTTGGTGATTTGACCAGGTTCAACTCTTTGGTTTACAAGTCTTTCATATTCCTTTTGAAGGTTGCTCCTTTTAACCTCCAGTTCTTTGAGCTTAACCAGTTGAGCTTCCTTTACAGCAGGAGAGAGTTTCTTCAGAGCTTCTTTGCTCTTGAGTTCAGCTGCTCTGATGTTTGCAAGCCTTTGGTGTTCTAAGATTTGAGCCTTTACCTGCTTTGGGGTAAGTGGTGGTTCATCAGCGCTCTTGAATTTGTTCAGGTCAGAGTGTTTGGAGAGTTTAGCTGTGGATCCGCCTTCTTCTTGGAGGGAGTGCAGGGTTATTTCCGGTTGTTCAATGGCAATTCCTTTTCCCTTGTCCTTTATTGCTTCAGTGATTGGGTTGAAGGACCTGAGAGGTTTTGGTGTTGGAATCCCTGTTGAAGGTGTTGGTTGTTTAAGTGATTGCTCCCCCTTAGGTGGAGCAGTGTCTTCTTCTTCTTCAGAGGTAGAGGTTGCTGAATTCTCCCCCTCAGGCATAGCGCCGGTAGTAGCTGTGCCTGATCTAGGCTTGAGGAACTTAACAAATTCTTGATGGACAAATAAGCAGATTTCTTTAAGTTCCTATTGTAACAGCTCTTGAAGAAGTTTTCTTGAAGGCTCAGACACCTTAGCAATAGCTGCAACATTCGCTTTGACAGCTGATGTGAGGACAGATGGTATGTATTGCTGGAGGCTCTGGTCGAGAACAGCTAGGAGGTGAGCTTGCAAGGCATTTCCCAATAGTTGCGGAAGCAATGCAGTCATAGAGGACTCCACAGATGAAGTTAGTGAAGTCTCTAGTGTGGTGGTGAGTTCCTCAGCAGCATAGGTGAGTGTTTGCAATTCAGAGAGGATGACATCATTTGTGACTTTGGGCTTGGTTTTACTAATGTCACCTCTCTTGACCCAGAGAACCTCAGCGGCAAGTTCCTGAACATCTTTCATTCGAGGAACATGGACAGGCTTGAGGTTTTGTAAGTGTTCCAAGTGTTGCTTCGCCTCTAATTCCATGACATTTGGTAAGGTTGGGAAGGGAACTGAGGTTGGTGTACAGAGCCTCTGGTCCAATAGCCGCTTAGCAGCCAGTTCTTGCACATTGGGCATTGATGGGAAGGAGATGGGGTTTAACTCTGATGTAACTTGGTCATCATCAACATCCATATCAACATAATCTGAAATGGTCAAGTCCTCTTCAATAATGAAGACCTCATCCTCTGACATGGAATCAATGTCTGACATGGCATCGAGATCTATGTGGGGGGCTTCAGCTTTTTCATCACCAGCAATGTAATAGGCATCATCATTCTGCTGTTCTTCATGAAGATTATGAGCCTGTTATGATATTTGTTAGTAACCAATTGTGAAAAAATATGAAGTTATAGATCGCCATTCGCTACCCCTAGGAAAGCTGGGTGTGATTATCCAGCCCCCCCCCTAAGGATTTCTCCTTGGGACTCTTTTAAGTGTGAAACAGTTATGTTGAAGGGTCTCCATTCGCTGCCCCTAGTATAGCTGGGTGTGATTATCCAGCTCCCCCATAAGGATTACTCCTTGGGACTCTTTTGAGTTGTGAAAAGTAGGTGGTTAATGGTCGACGTTCGCTGCCCCTCGGATAGCTGGGTGTGATTATCCAGCTCCCCCTGAAGGATTGCTCCTTGGGACTCTTTTAATTGTGAATTCATGGAAGTTAAAGGTCGCCATTTATCACTGCCCCTAGGAAGACTGAGGGTGATTATTCAGTCCCCCCAAAAGAATAAATTCTTTGGGACTCTTTTAGTTGTGACATATTTGAAGGTAACGGTCGCCTTTTATCGCTGCCCCTAGGAAGACTGAGGGTGATTATTCTGTCCCCCCAAAAAAGAATAAATTCTTTGGGACTCTTTTTACATGAGGGGACCCAGAGACTACGTGAAGTGTAGAGACTCTGGGTCAGGACCTATAGCATGCTCAAGTTGGTATGGACAAGAGCACAGTCCAGAGGGTGAAGGATCATCGGGGTGCGTTATGAGCACAAATGAATCATATCCTTGTGTTAAGACAGAGTGTACAGCTAATACTAAGAGTTATAGGTGCTGACACAGACACTCTATAGGTTGAGGCAAACCCTAAGACTTCATCACTCTCTCCTACATAATGTTAAGAGTGATTGTATATGAACCTCCAAGAGAATAAAATGGCAAACTAATACCTGAGAGATATCAGCGTTGAGAAGGTTCTTAGTCGTCTTTGCTGACTGGGAGACGCTAGACTCAGGTTGTTTGTCAGCGGTGAGCTCTTTAACCACATCCTCCAGAGAAGGGGATGGTTTCTTCTTAGTCTTCTTGGTCTTGGAAGGATTAACAAAAGGGGTTTCAGAGGAAAGGGGGATGTCTTTCCTCTTCTTCTTCTTTTCCTTGGGCACCTTGGGCTGAGAAGAAGACTGCACAAAGGTCTTTAACAGAGACTTGTCAGTTAGTCTTTCAGCATTCACCTCATTTTGAGGGATCAAGGGCTCTCCGTCAGCAACCAGTAGCCCAGCGACCTGGATCATGTGCCTGCTGAGAGGCACTTCATCTTCCAAAGGAGTCTTTAGTGAAGCAGCAGTGATGTGATAAGGAGAGAAGGATAGAAGTTCATCATTTGTGTAGCCTTCACCCATCATATCTTCCAAGAGAAGAGAGAGATATCTTGAGTAGCAGATGGTGGCTAGTCTGTTCTTCTTCCCTTTGTTTTCTAGCTTAGCAATGAGGTCAGAGTAAAGTATATGAGCGATCCGTATATCTTGTCCCCAGATTACGCTGTGAGCAATTGCTTGATGGGCTCCATTAAGTTGATCATGAGACCCCTGGTTTCCACCCAGACATTTCACAATGTATAGCATCAGCGTCCTCCAAATGGGTGAAAAGTAGTTCACTTTGATCAGTGATTTGTTCTGGAAACCTTGGGTGGTGAAAGTTTTATCATTGTCGTCATGAGAACGAAGGGTAGCCAGAGCCTTCTTTACCGTGGCGCTGGCAGGCACAGCGGACATGCCTTCATTGACTGGAAGTCCAATGACATTGGCAAAGGTGTGAAGATCAAAAGTGAGAGGTTGGGGATGTGTGGAAAGGTTGAAGGTGATGTGTGAAGAGGTTTGATCAACTTCGGCGCTATACCAGAACTCCTTCAAGTATTGGTGGTAGCATGTGGAAGGTACTCTGGTTATGGCTTCAAAAATGGTGGAGTTTTTGAGGAAGGAGAACAATGGTTGGTAGAGGGAATTGTTGTGTTCCAAGAGAGCTACATAATTGTTCAAGGCAATTTTGCCATCGTGTATCCCAAAATCAACGTTCGAGGCGGCCAGGACGGTGAAAGCAGTGTTTGTTGATGAAGACACCATTGTTGATGTGAGGAAGAAATGAAGGTTTTGGAGAAGATGAATAGTATGTGTGTGTGAAAGTTATGAGTAATGTGAGTTTTGAAAAGTGAGTCAAGGGTTTTGATAAAAGGGTTAGCCGTTTTACAATTAAAGCATTTAATGCAAAAAATTACCTTTTAGGAAAAGTGGGACCCCTTGACTCTTCATGTGATTTTTCTGTCCCTTGGAAAGCGGGAAAGTTGTTGACAATAAAGGTTAATCATTTGAATTAAATATGGGAATATATTAAGTCCCATTGGAATGTAACTACCTCGTTACATTCAATTCCCTTTAATGCCCAGAGACAGAGATCATAGATCATTTATCAGATTTGTTTACCAATATTGAGCATACCCAGCTCAGCAACCAACCTAGTAAAACTTGGCTCAGCCAGAGGCTTGGTGAATATATCAGTGAGCTGGTATTCAGTGGGTATAAAATGAAGCTCAATATCACCTTTTAAAATATGGTCTCTGATAAAGTGATACCTGATGTCAATATGCTTAGTTCTGGAATGAAGTACCGGATTATTTGAGATGGCTATAGCACATGTGTTGTCACAGAATATGGGAACCTTTTCATAAATGATCCCATAATATGCCAGCTGACTTTTCATCCAGAGAACTTGAGCACAACAACCAACGACCGCTACGTATTCAGCTTCAGCTGATGACATGGCCATAGAGTTTTGCTTCTTGGCACTCCAGCATACTAACTTTCCTCCAAGGATTTGACAACTCCCAGAGGTTCTCTTTCTATCAAGACAGCACCCAGCATAGTCAGAGTCTGAGTAGGCTTTAAGGTCGAAGCCTGATCCATTAGGATACCAGAGACCCAATGTGGGAGATCCTTTTAAGTACCTGAAAATTCTTTTGACAGCTACAAGGTGGGATTCCTTGGGGTTAGCTTGGTACCTAGCACAGAGACATGTGGCAAATTGTATGTCTGGTCTGCTTGCTGTGAGGTACATCAGTGACCCAATCATGCCTCTATATAAGGTCTCATTAACAGAGACCCCTGAGTCATCAGCTCCCAAGTTGTTGGGAGGAAGCATGGGGCATTTCACTAATGCACAACCAGACAGATCATACTTCTTAAGCAAATCCTTAACATATTTTTCTTGACAAATGGAAATTCCTTTTGAATTTTGTTTAATTTGAAAACCCAAGAAAAAAGTTAATTCCCCCATCATGCTCATTTCATATTTTTTGGTCATTAGTTTGGGAAACTGTTTGCTCAATGTAATATTGGTTGAACCAAAAATTATATCATCCACATAAATCTGTACTAAAATGACATCACCCTTGGACCTATAAGTGAACAGGGTTTGATCAATGGTACCTCTGACAAATTTATTTTCAAGTAAGAATTTTGATAGGGTTTCATACCAGGCTCTAGGTGCTTGTTTCAGCCCATAGAGTGCTTTGTGAAGTCTGCAGACGTGATCAGTGTACTCACTGCTTCCGAACCCAGGGGGTTGATAGACATATACTTCCTCTGCAAGCTTACCATTTAGAAAAGCACTCTTCACATCCATCTGGTATACAGTAAACCCCATATAAGCTGCAAAGGCTAGGAAGATTCTGATAGCTTCCAATCTGGCTACTGGTGCAAACATTTCATCATAGTCAATCACCTCAGATTGATTATATCCCAGCACCACAAGCCTAGCCTTGTTTTTGACAATCATGCCAGCTTCATCCCTCTTGTTTCTATAGACCCATTTAGTTCCAACCACTTGCTTCCCAGCTGGAGCTTTTACCAGAGTCCACAACTTGTTTCTCTTGATCTGATTCAACACATCTTCCATGGCAATAACCCACCCTTCATCTAGAAGCGCAACAGCCACATTCTTAGGTTCATCCTCAGAGAGAAAATCAGCGAAAAGGCATTCATTCGATGAGGCGGTTTCCAGAGATCTCAATTTGCCTCTGGTGGTGACTCCCTCAGAGGGTTCACCAAGAATATGCACAAGAAGAATATCTTGGTTCCTACTCCATTTGGATTGAGGAGTAGGAGTCTCTGTGGGTTCAGGAGTCACAGCAGGTTCAATGAATGCTGAGGGATCTTCACATATTATTTCTTCATCCATAATTTCTTTATCAAGAGGAGAGATTGGTTCGATGAGATCAGCATTCACTGTAGTGGGTGGAGTGATTGGTTCAGCATTTTCAACCTCTAGAGTGATGTCAGAGATTGAATGAGGATCAAATGCATGAACATAAGGGAAGTCCTTGTGACAGCCCTTGGATGATTCCTTGGGATTTGAGAAATCATCCTCTGGATATGATTTAACTTCATTGAAGTCAATGTCACATTCTTTTGAGTTGGTATGGTTGATGACAGCATCTGCTTCATTGAAGGTGACATGGATAGATTCTTCCAGTTCTTGTCTGCGGATGTTGAATACTCTATAAGCTCTAGAGGTGGGAGAGTAGCCAACGAAGAATCCATCATCAGACTTTTCATCAAATTTTCCTAGGTGATCTCTGTAGTTGTGAATGAAAACAGGGCAACCAAAGACATGGAAGTAGCTTACATCAGGGGCTCTCTTCCTATATACTTCATAAGAGGTCTTGCCGTGTCTCTTCACAATAATGGATCTGTTTTGTGTATGACAGGCTGTGTTCACAACTTCACCCCAAAATTGTTTAGGAAGTCTTGATTCGCTGAGCATAGTTCTAGCAGCCTCTATGAGGGTTCTTTTTCTTCTTTCAGTGACACTATTTTGTTCAGGGGTGCCTGGATTAGAAAAGTTATGTGATATTCCCTTTTCATCACAAAAGGCTTCCATGGCATGATTCTTGAATTCAGTGACATTGTCACTTCTGATAGCCTTAACTCTGCAGTCATTGAGATTCTCTATTTCTCTGACGAAGGACATAATTCTTTCAGCAGCATCACTCTTTCTTTTGAGAAAGAATACCCATGTGAATCTGGAGAATTCATCTACAATGACTAGTGTATACTTGTTGTGATTAAGGGATTGAGGTTTTACTGGTCCAAATAAGTCCATGTGAAGAAGATGGAGGCACTTATTTATGGAGAATGATTGTTTTGTCTTGAATGAGGCTCTGTGGTGCTTCCCTTTCTCGCAGGCTGAGCAGGGTCTGTCTTTGGTGAAGGTCAGAGATGGAAGCCCAGCTACTAAATCATTCTTGGCCAGTTTGTTAATGTTTTTGAAGTTGAGATGGGAGAGTCTCTTATGCTATAGCCAATTTTCACTATCAGATGCTTTGGCATAGAGACAAGTGTTTGTCCCTTTCGGACAAGATGTCATGTCGATGACATACACATCCCTTCTCTTGGGTGCAATTAGAACAACATTATAATTTTGATTGAAGATTGTTCCTTGGGTCTTAGTGAACAGAACTTTGAAGCCAGCATCGTAGAGTTGACTAATGCTGATTAAGTTGTGCTTCAGTACATTGACATAAGCGACCATTGTGAAGGTTATTCCATTACAATCCACTGAGCCATAACCCTCAGTAGCCCCTGAGGAGTCATCTCCAAAGACTACTTTTGGACCAGACTCCTTTTTATATCTATGCAGATATTGTTTAACCAATGTCATGTGCCTGGAGCACCCACTATCCATATACCAAACAGATTTCTTCAGATATTCCTGCATAGATATAACAAAGCCAGATTAGTTTCTATGATGCACCCACTTTCTAGTGGGTCCATGCTGTCGCTGACCAGTGACATTGGTCCTTCTCTGGTTTCCTCCCCCTCTTTGGTTGCAGTCCCTGGGTTCATGACACATGCTTCCACAGATGTCACATCCAGGATAATGCTCGCACTCATCAGAGTGATGGTCGAAGAAGCCACAGTACTTGCAAGGGTGATTAGGTATGTAACCCTGAGAGTTATATCTGGGTTTAGGCTCAGCCTTTCTTGAGGGTCGATGAGGAGTTTTTGATCTCATTTGAGTTCTGGTTCTTTGAACCGCAATGACTTCCTCATGCTCTCTAGACGAGTGTTCAGTAGACTCGCATGTGATTCATTTTGGTTTCTTAGTGCAATCCTCGGATGAGTGATTCTTGAAACCGCAATGCTTGCAAGGTCTGAACAAATCTCTCCCCTTAGAGCTACTAGATCCTTCACCCATAGAGTTAACAGAAGGACTATTAACTCTGGGGTTGATTTGTTCTTTCAACCCCTTTACTTCTTCCATCAAGGTGAGGAGAAGTTGCTTGGTGGGTGAAAGCTCTTCAGGGGGAGGAGTGGGTTTGTTGGAGTCCTTGGCCATAAAAACCTTTTTATTCTCTTTATCAGCGACTTTGAGAATTGAATTCCCAGGGGTTTTAGTTGGAGGTTTTGGGCCAAGCAAGAAATCAGATGGGTTAGCACCAGCGAGTCTTGGTGGGGCTGATACCTCTGATTTCTTGTCAGAGTTTTTCTCATCCACAGAGGTGGAAGAAGGAGAAGAAACATCTGAAGGGACAAATTTGACACTGGGAACAGGTATATGGTTTTTGTATCTACCCTTTCCCCCAATAGCCTGAACCACATCACCAGGTATGGATTCAGCAACTATTTCTTCCACTGTGGATTGAGCCAAATTCCATTTTTTAATGATTTTTCTAAGTTCAGAGTTTTCATCATACAAAGACTCATTTTCAATGAATAATTTGCTTACTTCATTTTGAAGTTGATTAGCAAGATTCCCAAATGGTTTAAGATTTGTTAATTTAGATTGGCAAAGATTTAACTCTGTTTTAAGACTATGAAATTTGTTTAACAGGTTTTTTCTTTGCTCTTCCACAAAGTGGAGGTCAACCAAGGTACAGTCACTGACATGGTCTCTATCAGGACCTTCAGCCATAGATAACATTCTTTGTACCTTTTTCATGGTGATGTCCATCCATTGACCAGATCTTGCTTCACTTTTACCCACAGCGGGTTCTTCATCAACGACAGCCATAAAGGCTCTGACGGTAGTGGTACCTTCATCCTCAGATGTGAGGGGTTCATCATCCCAGTCGAATGAGGCAACGATCAAACCTTTTTCAGTCTTCTTAACATCCTTCTTCTTTGCTGCATCATCAGCTTTCTGGTTGAGTTTTAGCAGCTCAGCTTTCAAGGCTTTGTATTTAACTTTGTAGTCCTTCTTCCGCTCTGAGTCAGAGAGAGAGGTTCGCTTGAAAGGTGAGGTGGAAAACTTCTTCTTGCTGTTGTTGTTGCTGGATGAATGGAAGCTTGGAGAGGAGGTTTTGTTTGACCAGCAATCCTTTTGATAGTGACCAGTCTTTCCACAAGTGTAGCATGATACCTTGGATTTATCAACCTTTGCAGCTCCAACTCTACCAGATCTCTTGTAGTACCTCTTTTGATCAGCTAGTAGAGCTCTGTCATGGAACTCAGCATGTAATTCATCAAGAAATTCTTGACTACTTCTGGTGTCCTCTTCAATGTCAGAGTCGCTGTCCTTAAAGGAATGGTTAGCAACAAGAGCTTTTGAACCAGTGATACTGGTGGTAAACCTGTCAGTCTCTGATTTGTAAATGGAGTCAATTAGACCTTCTTCATAGTTATATCTACCAAACAATTGGGCTAAAGTATCATTCTTTATAGCATTGTTAGCTCTTAAGGTCTGATTTAGGCTAAGCCATTTTCTAGGTAAACTATTGACAAAAGTAGCATTAACCTCAGCCTTAGGTAGAACAACTCCATTGTTTCCCAAATCATTTAACAAAATCTTAATCCTAGTATAAGTTTTTGCAACAGTTTCTGTTTCCAAAGCTTTAAAAGCATTAAACTTAAGTCTAAGGGCTTGGATTTTGGTTTCTTTTGTTTCCTCTGGACCTTCATACCCTAGAACCAATTCAGTCCACATCTCCTTAGCAGAGTTGCATTTAATGATGGACTTCATAATGTTCTTGGGTAGGCAAGAGACTGTGATACTTTTGAGTCTCTTATCTTGGTTAGCCAGACGTCTATCCGCTGGAGACCATTGCTTAACAGGCTTCTTAATGGGTCTCTCAGGGGTAGAGGAAATGGCCAGTGATACATAGGGACCATTTTCTAAGATTTCTATCAAGAAGGGTTCTAAGCCATCTAAATATATAAGAAATTCACTTTTCCAACTTGAGAAATCCTCTTCATCGAATGCTGGTACATTGGACACATGTGACCCCCCTCGAACATCAAGTAGTTGGGGAAGGTCATCATCATTATTACCAGTGCTTACAACTGGTGTAGGCATGGTAGTAGATGTGGTGGCCGGTATGGTGGTCGAAGTGGTACCTAAACTGGTTTGACCAAAAGGTGGATGAGGTATAGTATCAGCCATATTAAGATCTTGATTTTAAAAACAAGAACGATTTATAAAAGGTTTTATAAATCAAACCGCTCTGATACCAATTGAAAGTCCCTTAATATGACAATTGTTGATAAACTATAACTCTTGTAACCACGAAACACAATGAAATGCTTTTCAAACCCGTAATGCTTAATTAAGTATTATAAACAAAGTATTACAAAGTGCTATGAATACACTCGTTGAATGACAATAAGAAATGAACCCTAGAACAAGTAAACTAGATTTGAGACTCAAGTTTACAAGGGAACCAATGAGACGCTGGTAGACAGCTGAGGGCTCAGCGGTTCCAAAGTGAGAAAGAACTTAGATAAATTATCCAAGCACAAGGGTTGATTTAATTCTTCTTTCTCACTCCTATTTATAGTGTACGAGGTTGCTTCCTTAGTGGGAGTAGTTGATACGTGTCACCTTCTGAATGGAAGAGTACAACGTATTAAATGCATGTCCAAATCGAGACATACCTTAAAACAACTTTAGGTGAACAGTTCTGCCAACTGTTCTCCTTTTGTCCCACTAGGTCGTACTAGGCTTTATCTTGAATCTCTTGTTTTGTCCCGCTCAAAACACTTGGTAGATTCTCCCGCCTAAACTATAAAAGGATTAGACAAGCTTTGCTTGTCCCAGACTTCTAGGGTTCTTAAGTGATCTTTGAGTGTTGTCAACTCAGAGATCCTTGAACACCAGCACATTCCTTCAACATCCCAGCTATCCATAATCGCTGGTGAGTATGACTTCAGATTTTCTTCGACTTCTCTGACGCTGTCTTTGACTTGAATGTTCCTGGTGTGCCAGTTGAAGCTTTGCCTTCCACTGGTCTGGTCTCAGTCGCTGGTCCTCTCAGCGATCAGTAAACACTTAGTCTAATTAAACAAATCTAGACTGGGCCATAGTTAAAACTTTCATTGGCCCAATAGATTCAAACAAAGGTACGGTTATTCATCTTTTCTGGTTTTCAACTGTCTTTTTTACAAAACTCACATGTAAATAACAATCTCTAATGCAGTTTTTTCAATTTTATGCTAGAAAAACGCAAATCATTGTCTACTAAAGATGTCCGGGCAACATAAAGGGAAAAAAAGGCAAGACAAACTTTTCTTATTTCGAAGAACCTCCAAATAGGGTACCGTTTAGAACATTACACAATATCATGAAGACAAATGTCCCTCAAACCCTTAACATTCCATTACAAACACTTGCACCTCAAAACCTGTCAATAGACAAAGAAAATATAACACCATCGCCTCAAATTTTCTCAACCAATAATGAATATATAACATCGTTACAAACACCACATTCCTATAGTTCACTCTCTATAAGCCCAAGTGTACCCGTAGACCCGACCGATGTTAAAAGACGAGAATACCAAAGAAGTTATTACCAACAACGTAAACAAAGAAAGCTAGCGGAAACAAATTCTTGCATGGCAACACAAACATCGATCAGAGCTACACAATCTCTTTCGGTTTTGCAACGTGAAAACACAATAATTACCATCGCAAATGACCACATGGAAGCACAAAGAGACTTCGGACCTGCACAGTATCTTTCGTGCTTGACACGTGAAAACACATTAGGTAATATATTGTACACATTGTTCTTCTGTACATATATTTTTTAACGATCATACTAACACATGATTTGAATTTCATAACAGATGATCAAAGGAGTAGTAACGTATTATTGCCCATATTTGATCAAGAGTGCAATCAAACATTGAATGGTAAGCTTCTTTAAAGATATCTCATATTGCTATTTACTACATGTATTTACGTTATATATCTGTGTAGGAACCAATCTTCGTGTACCACCAACCATTCGACCAACCATTCAACAAAGGAAAGAATACCAGAAAAGTTATTATCAGCGTCGTAAAAAAAACAATACAGGGGAGGCGAATGCTAACATAGGTAATATACTTTCTATATTATATATGTCTTTAAGGAATTTGTATTATATTACCAATGGATTTGAATTTCATAACAGATGATCAAAGGAGTAGTAACGTATTATTGCCCATATTTGATCAAGAGTGCAATCAAACATCGAATGGTAAGCTTCTTTAAAGATATCTCATATTGCTATTTACTACATGTATTTACGTTAGATATCTGTGTAGGAACCAATCTTCATGTACCACCAACCATTCGACCAACCATTCAACAAAGGAAAGAATACCAGAAAAGTTATTATCAGCGTCGTAAAAAAACAATACAGGGGAGGCGAATGCTAACATAGGTAATATACTTTCTATATTATATACGTCTTTAAGGAATTTTGTATTATATTACCAATGGTTTTAAATTTCACATCAGATGGCCAACTGAAGACGATCCATACGATTTTGTATTCAATGATCTTCCTACAGAGCATCGTCTACTAGAGCAACCATCGTGTGTTAATATTGGAGCAAAGAAAATAAACTTTCCAGTAGTAACACCATCACCTCAAATTTTGTCAACCAATAATGAATATATAACACCGTTACAAACACCACGTTCCTATAATTCACTCTCTGTAAGCCCAAGTGTACCCGTAGACCCGACCGATGTTAAAAGACGAGAATACCACCATAGGTAAAAACACTAATTTTCTCTCTCTCTCTCTATGGGCGATTTCTTTTACCCTTTTCTTCCCGCCGTCTAAGTCTTTCTGATAATCATCATTCGCCGTTTAACGTTAACTGAGTGTGTATACGTTATTTGTGAGGATCATTCGCAGCTAGTGTAGTGAGCGTGATAGGCTACGTGTTTTTCACTCCCTATTTCCGCAATGAGCAGCTAGTCCCGGTGGTCTTTTTGAATATCTTGTACCTCTGAATTTTCTTTAAGTGGTTCGACGTGATTTATTGGTTTGATTTAGTTGGTGTTTTAGGGTTTAGTCTCGCCGTAGAGTTTTCTAGGGTTTTGTTTTTTATTGGGTGGTATACTGTTTATTCATTTAATGCTGTGAGTGAATTAGGGTTTCGTTTTGAAACCCTAATTCTTGTTTCGCTGATGTTTCGTTTATGATTTTGGGTTTTGAGAGAGATGGAGGAATCGGTGAATCACAAGGTACCTAATGCTGATGGTACTGGTGGAGGATCTAGGTTATTACAATTATTGCTGGGTGCGCGTAAACCCATACGAGGTTCTATGTCTCAACCAGTGGAGTGTACGAATGTTTCTGAGAGGACTGAGACCACTGGGAATCCTGGCAAGGCAATGAGGACTGATGAAGTTCCTCAGTCCTTTGCTTCTGTATTACGTAAGTCTGATAATAAAAAGCTTGTACGTGCAAAAGAAGAACGTAATGAGGAGCAAGTGTCTGGGGCTGCTGTTACTCTTCCTTTACAGGCTATTAAGGAAGTTTCTAATCATTTTGATAATACGCTTTTTGGGTACTTTATTGGGAAGCGTTTACCTTTCCCTTTAGTGGAAAACTATGTGAAGAATACATGGGCTAAGTATGGTTTGGAACGTGTGATGCTTAAGAATGGATTCTTCTTTTTTTAGTTTGCATCTCATGAGGGGATGGAACGAGTTATGGGTGACGGACCTTGGTTAATTCGTTCTATGCCTCTTATGCTTACTATTTGGACTCCAGCTATCAAGGTGCTTAAAAATGATATTAAGGTTGCTCCTGTTTGGTTGAAGTTGCATGTTCCTATTGCGGCTTATTCGGAAATGGGGATCAATCTTATTGCTACTCAGGTTGGCAGGCCAATCATGTTCGACTCCTATACTAGTAGCATGTGTTTGAACCCATGGGGTAAGAATTCGTATGCTAGAGTTCTTGTTGAGGTCTCCACTGAAAAGGAGCTCGTAGAATCTGTTGTTGTTGCTATTCCGTTTCTGGATGGCTCGGGGCATTCTCTTGAAGCAGTTGAAGTAGAGTATGAATGGAATCTGCCATGTTGTAAGAAATGCTTGATTTTCGACCATACGGATGATCAATGCCCTTTAGAACCTAAGACTCAACCGGTTACAAATGTGGGTGATGATGGTTTCAAGGAAGTTAATCGTAAACGGGGTAAAGAAAAGGTTATTGTTCAGCCCACTCGGATTGGAGGTATCCGTTTACATAAATCAACACCCAATTTTTTCTATCGTATGCATAAAAAAGGGGGTCCTTCTAAGACTTCTTCGCAGGAGAAGGTGCAGTTGGAACCTAGTTTGAAAACGGATACTAAGAAGAAGTCTCCTATCATGGCCGCAAATGGTAAGGGACATGTGTCGTTGCTGAATTCGTTTAGCACGCTGGATGAGGTTCCTGAGGATGTTTGGAATGATAAAACCGAGACCTGTAACTTGAGTGATGATGATGATATTGAGGAATTGATTGTTGAAGGACCAGATCGTGATAATCTAATGGGGGCAAGCACTCCCACTGCATCGAGTTCTCATGATTAGTGTGGCTTCCTGGAATATAAGGGGCATGAATTTCGTCCCTAAGCAAAATGAAATTCGACAAGTGATTGCTGAAAACAACCTTTCTGTTTGTGCCATTCTGGAATCGCATGTGGTGGATGCTAAGCTGATTAAGTTATGCTCGTATGTGTTTAAACATTGGGATTGGACGTCCAATGGTCATCTGTGTAGTAAGGGAACTCGAATTATCATTGGTTGGAACCATAATGATGTTGATGTGAATGTTATTGCGCAAACTGATCAGGTCGTGCACACTCGTATTTGGCTTAAATTGGAATGCAAAGAGATTTTTTGTTCTTTTGTTTATGCACATAATAATTACACCCATAGACGGGTGTTGTGGCGTGATCTTGGTCTCCATGCTCATTTTATACGTAGCAGACCGTGGTGCTTGTTGGGTGATTTTAATGTGGCTTTACATCTTGATGATAGTAGTGCCAGTACTTCGAGGCGGGATATTTCTATGAGAGAGTTCAAGGAATGTTTAAGTGATATTGAGGTGGAGGCCATTCAATATTCAGGCTTACATTTTACGTGGAACCAGAAGCCCGTAGGTCAAGATGGTCTATTGAAGAAGATTGACCGTATCCTTGGGAATATTTAGTTCAAGGACATTTTCAATGGGGCGTTTACTTGTTTTAAGCCCTATAGGCTTTCTGATCATACACCTGCGGTCCTTAACATTCCTGCTACGATTAGGGCTAAACAGTCCCCGTTAAAATTCCCTAATTTTCTGACGAAACATGCCAGTTTTCATGGGACTGTTCAAAGGGTTTGGGATACTCAAATAAGTGGCTTTTTCATGTTTCAGGTGGTCAAGAAGCTTAGGGAGTTAAAGAAATCTATGCGCAAGTTACTGTATGATCGGGGTAACCTTCATACGAACGTGGCGTTTCTTCGGACAGAGTTGGATAGGGTGCAGGAGGCGTTGGATCTGGACCCGTTCAATGCTGTTCTTCGAGATGAGGAAGCTAGATATGTGTTGGCGTTTAAGGAGGTTGTCCTTATGGAGGAGAGCTTTTTAAGGCAGAAGGCTAAGGTTACTTGGTTACGTGAGGGTGATTCTAACACGTCCTATTTTCATAAAGCTGTTAAGGGAAGGATATCTCGTAATCGTATTAATGTGATTACGGCTGCTGATGGGAATGTGTATGCAAATGATCAGGTTTCCAATATCTTTGTTACGCATTATGAAGCTTTCCTAGGGCAGGCTGGTGACACTACTGTTATGGACCTTGACCCTTTGTTTCGTGTTAAATTGGATGATGCTCAGGCTTTGAATATGGTGTGTCCGATTACTGATCAGGAGATTAAATCTGCTATGTTTTCTATGGGCGATGACAAATCACCGGGGCCGGATAGTTATACTTATGCTTTCTTCAAGAATGCGTGGGGTATTATTGGTGGTGATGTTACTAGGGCTGTGAAGGAATTTTTCGTTAATGGTAAACTTCTTCGGGAGCTTAATCATACTCTTATTGCTCTCATTCCTAAGGTTAAAAATCCTGTGCATGTGACGGATTTTCGCCCTATATCCTGCTGTAACGTTCTCTTCAAATGTATTAGCAAAATCATTGCTAATCATATTAAGGAGAGTTTGGTGTTCTTGGTTAGCCCTAACCAATCGGCTTTTGTTCCAGGTAGAAGTATTTCTGATAATATTTTGTTGACCCAGGAGCTTATGCATAATTATCACTTGGATCGGGGTTCCCCTAGATGTGCCTTTAAGGTTGATATCCAAAAAGCTTATGATACGGCAGATTGGGATTTTCTTCGCAGTGTTCTTTGTGGATTTGGGTTTCATGAGAAGATGATCTTGTGGATTATGGAATGTGTTACGACGGCGTCTTACTCTATTTGCCTTAATTGTTCTATTCATGGTTTCTTTCAGGGTAAGCGTGGTCTTAGACAAGGGGATCCTCTATCTCCGTACCTATTTACTTTGATTATGGAAATCTTGACTCTCATTCTTCGGAGGAAAATGGAGGAGGAGGACCGTTTTACGTATCATAGGTATTGTTCGCATTTGAAGTTAATCAATTTGTGTTTCGCTGATGACCTTTTTATTTTTGCTCATGGTGATGCGGATTCGGCCCTTATTATCAAGGAGGCGTTGGAGGCTTTTACGGATAGTTCTGGATTAGCTCCTAGTCTCCCTAAGAGTACTGCCTATTTCTGTAATGTTTTAAATTATGTCAAGCTTGCTATTCTTCAGATTCTGCCATTTGATGAAGGAAGGTTACCGGTTAAGTACCTTGGAGTCCTACTGATATCTACTCGTCTTATGTATAGCGATTGTAAGGAGTTACTTGAAAGGTTGATGCTCGCATTAATGATTGGAAGAATAAATCGCTGTACATTGCAGGGAGATTACAACTAATTCAATCGGTCCTTGGTTCGTTGCATGTTTATTGGGCGTCGATGTTTATTCTTCCTAGTCGTATCCTTTTGGCGATTGAGCAGCGTATGATAGGTTTTTTGTGGTGTCATGGTATTCTTGGTAGGGGTAAGGCGAAAGTCGCATGGGATAATGTGTGTCTTCCCAAATCCGAGGGTGGTCTTGGTATTCGGTGTTTAGGTGATTTTAACAAGGCCTTGATGGTATCCCACATTTGGAAAGTTTTATCCTTGAAGGAATCGTTATGGGTGAAATGGATTTCTTCTTATAAGCTCAAGGACAGGAACTTTTGGAGTTTATCTATTCGTGGGAATATGACTTGGAGTTGGCGGAAAATTCTTCAGCTTCGTCCTTATGTTCGTGATTTTATTTGGCATAAAATTGGGGACGGGGTGAAGACCTCGATTTGGTTTGATAAATGATGTGATGATAGTCCGTTAGCCAATGTTATTACTCATCGTGATATGTATCGGTCAGGTTTGCAGGCTGATGCTAAGGTTAGTACACTTCTACTTAATGGGAATTTAAATTGGCCGAACTATATTCAACAGAAATACCCTTTTGTTATGGCTATTAATGTTCCTATTTCGTTGACAAAGGATAAAATGGTGTGGAGATCTAGTTTGGGCATTGGATCTACGTTTAGCGTTTGGCAGGCTTGGCATGAACATAGGCCGAGAGCTGACAATGTTTCTTGGTCGTCGGTTGTGTGGTTTTCCTCATGTATTCCTAGGCATGCGGTTATCTTATGGCTGGTCATGCTCAAACGTCTTAAAACCCAAGACATGTTGCATGCATGGAATGTTTCGCCAACTTTGAATGGGTTGTGTCCGTTATATGATATGCAACCCGATTCACATGATCATCTCTTTTTTGAATGTACGTTCTCTAATCAGGTTTGGAAGGCTATCTGTGCAAAGGCGGAGGTGACTTTTAATACTTCGGTGTATGTGTTTGTTTCCCAACTGGAACCGGTTGCGTACAGGAAGACATCTAAGAGTTTGTTATCCAAGCTTGTCCTTGCGGCTTCTGTTTATTTTTTGTGGCAGGAGCGGAATTGTAGGTTATTCAAGGTGTCGAAGAGGTCTGCTGTTCAGCTGATTGATTGCATTGTCACGTGTGTTCGTTCCAGGCTCATGTCGTGTCGCTTTAAGAAGACAAAGGCTGGTACCCGTCTGTTTCAAAGGTGGAATATTTCGGATGAAATTATGCTCTAATGATTATGTTTATATATCATCCGTGTCTATGTAGGTGGTTTTACCCAATTGGGGTGATTGGTTTTGTATTTAAGTTACATGGCTTTCATGTGACTTTAGAGGTTCAAGCGTTTAGCTTGAGGTTAATGTGGTACTTCAGCCACATTCCATTTGTACTTAACTGTTTTTTTGGTTAATATATTTTACCGGGGTTGTTTCCCTTTACCAAAAAAAAGACGAGAATACCAAAGAAGTTATTACCAACGACGTAAACAAAAAAAGCTAGCGGAAATAAATTCTTGCATGGGAACACAAACATCGATCGGAGCTACACAATCTCTTTCGGTCTTGCAACGTGAAAACACAATAATTACCATTGCAAATGATCACATGGAAGCACAAAGAGACTTCAGACCTACACAGTATCTTTCGTGCTTGACACGTGAAAACACATTAGGTAATATATTGTACATATTGTTCTTCTTTACATATATTTTTTAACGATCATACTAACACATGATTTGAATTTCATAACAGATCATCAAAGGAGTAGTAACGTATTATTGCCCATATTTGATCAAGAGTGCAATCAAACATCGAATGGTAAGCTTCTTTAAGAGGATGTCTCATATTGTTATTTACTACATGTATTTACGTTATATATCTGTGTAGGAATCAATCTTCATGTACCACCAACCATTCGACCAACCACTCGACAAAGGAAAGAATACCAAAAAAGTTATTATCAGCGTCGTAAAGAAAATAATATAGGGGAGGCGAATGCTAACATAGGTAATATAATTCTCTATACTATATACATCTTTAAGTAATTTTGTATTATATTACCAATAATGGCTTTAAATTTCAAACCAGATGATCAAACTAAAGACGATCTATGCGATTTTGTATTCAATGATCTTCCTATAGAGCATCGTCTACTGGAGCAACCACCATGTGCTCATTGTGGAGCAAAGAAAATACAATACGAGTTCCCTACTTTTTGTTGCATGACCGGTAGAACAACTTTGAAACCCTTAGACATACCTCCAGAACACTACATCGTAATTCCAGTTAGGAAAAATGTTTAGGAAAAACATACGTGCCTACAACACAAACTTTTCCTTCGCATCTATGGGTGTAAACTTGGACAAAAGGTACAGCGCTAGGGGTTCTGGAGTGTATACTTTTCGCGTGCAAGGAGTGATATATCATAAAATCGATCAATTGGTTCCTAGATATGGCCAACCAAGGTATTTGCAGTTGTACTTTTATGATGGGTAATTTGATTTCGAACACAGGTTAAAGTGGCCTAATCTTGATAAAGAGATTGTTACAATATTATCTCGCGTTCTTTCAACAAACCCATATGTTCAGACCTTCCGATCACTTGGTAACCTGGGCACGCTCGACAAGTATAGGGTCGAACTAAATGCATCAGTTAAGGTCGACGAAAGAGTTTACAATTGTCCTACAACATCTGAGGTATAAATATGATTATAAAAATCATATCTATTATCTAAATATAAAATCATATATCTAACTTAAACGGTTTCATGTGTTATGTTATGTCGAAGGTTGCTGGAATTTGGGTGGAAGGGAATAACAACATCACTTCATACAAGAGAAGTATTATTGTGTATGGGAAGTCTCAATACTCTTCACAAATACAACCTTATTTCGCTTCCTATGATCCTTTGGCTTATCCGATGTTTTTTCCAAACGGCGAGGCTGGATGGCATTCTCGAATACCAAGAAGAGGTGTAGACATAAGAGAACTTGTTGATGATGACAATGATGAAGCCGAATACGACGAAGGTACTAAACATATTTTAATATGCATATACCACTATAATGTCATCTAACGGTAATTTCGTATAACACATTTATGCCAAGCTAAACCGTTATATTTTATTAATGGCTCATGTTAATGGATTATACCAATCGAAATGCTAATAACAAACATGAATAAAAGAGTCTGCTCCATATATACAAAATAGCCAATACAAACCTACCTTTAAAATTAGTTTATTTTTGCCACAATGCAAGTAATTAATATTTATTAATTTGGGCCATTGATAAAACATAATTTTTGTACTTTTCTAACATGTCGATCGAGTTATAACAACTTGATAGAGTCCTCACACATGTTTTTAACATCACCGCACAGGGATTAACACAAACACTCACAGAAAAACAGTAACTATGCGAGAGTATTACTGTTACAAATTCCAAATTCGGCCACATCATAACTTGATCTTGTTCGGAGGGCGATTGTTTCAGCAATTTGTGGTCGACACGTACATAAAGATAGAGACTTCACGCTTGCAATTTTGTGAAAAAAATCAATCCACAATTAGAGTTGATTTGTATAAAGGAATAGTTGATTCTATTATTGCCGGAGAGGTTCATTCAAATAGACTTGGCCAAGTTATTGTCTTGTCTGTCTCTTTTATCGAAGGACCTCGTGACATGCGCAGACGTTTTTTGGAGATGCTGGGAAACCTGATGTATTTCTAACCATGACTTGTAATCCAAACTGGCTAGAAATCGTGGAAGAGCTTTATGAAGGACAAACGACCCAAGATCGACCATACTTGGTTACAAGAGTGTTCCGTGCAAAATTAGAGTCTCTCAAGTACTGGTTGTTCACAAAACATATCCTTGGCGTTGTTTCATCATATATATATGTTATCGAGTTTCAAAAACGAGGTTTACCACATGCACATTTTCTTTTGATTATGAGATCAGTTGAGAAATTGGTAAATCCCGGTCATTACGACAAAGTTGTATGCGCTGAAATCCCAGACCCGGAGAAACATCCAGAATTGCACCAATTAGTTCTAAATCACATGATTCATGGTCCTTGTGGTCACTTAAATACTCAGTGTCCTTGTATGGAGGGTGAACCAAAGACATGTCGCTTTAATTATCCTAAACAATTCCAAGAAACGACGCAATAAGGAGACGATTCGTACCCATTGTATCGACGAAGAGATAACGGTATTAAGGTAAATGTACGGAACAATGTCCTAGACAATAGATGGGTTGTTTCGTATAACCCTAAATTGTTGATGATGTTCAATTGTCATATCAATGTGGAGGTGTGCTCGAGTATAAAATCCATTAAATATGTCTTCAAGTACGTCTACAAGGGTCATGACAAACAAGTTGTAAATGTTGATCTAGAAGGAGAACAAGTCATTAACGAGATAAAGAGATTCCAAGATGCGCGTTATGTATCACCCCCCAAAGCTATGTGGTGAACTTATGGTTTCCCCCTATCTAATATTCATCCCTCTGTTATGTCACTGCAAGTTCATCTACCAAATAAGCAGCTGGTTCGGTTCACAGAAGACGATGTACCGACTGACATTCTTGAGAGAGAAAGGGATAAAAGATCAATGTTGACTGCCTTTTTTGAACTAAACACTACAGATGAAAACACGCGCCAATATTTTTATAAAGACATCCCTAGGTACTATACATGGAGTAAGAGTACACGCAAGTGGAGCCCTAGAAAAAAAGGAAAAATGAGAGGGAGAATGGTTTCCGCTAATCCTGCTGAAGGAGAGCGATTCTATCTACGTGTACTGTTGCAACATGTTAAAGGCCCTACAGGATTTAAATATCTTTACACAGTCAACAACGTATTGTACAATACATTTCGTAGAGCGGCACTAGAAAGAGGATTAATAAAGAGTGATAATCACATACATGCTTGTTTACGTGAGTCCTCTGCGTACGAGATGCCTGGACCTCTTAGAAGACTATTCGCAACTCTTTTAATCTTTTGTGAACCAGGAGATGTTAGAAAGTTATGGGATGACCATTATGAATCTCTTTCAGAAACTACAATTTACATTGTACAAGTGCAGAGCGGGTTAAAAATATGGTTTTAATGGACATATCAGCAATTTTGTAATCCATGGGTAAGAGTCTTGCTGATTTCGATCTTCCCAACATCAGTGCGGATGTACGTGCATATGCATATGGATGTCATGAAGTACACGAGGAAAGCTCGATTGTTGTACAAGATGAAGATATACTTGCTCGACATTCTCTCAATAATGACCAAAAATTAGCATATGATACCATAATGAGACATGTTGATGACGATTCTTCGGGTGTGTTTTTTATTGATGGACCTGGTGGAACTAGTAAAACATTCTTGTATAAAGCTTTGCTTACCACTGTTCGTTCTTGTGGACTTATTGCACTTTCCACCGCTTTGTCAGGAGCTGCTGCAAATAACATGACAGGGGGCAGAACTGCTCATTCGCGATTTAAGATTCCTATCAATCTTACTACAAACTCAATTTGCATCGTCAAAAAACAAAGTGGCCTCGCTAAACTACTTTGTCAAGCAAAGTTAATAATATGGGATGAAGCATCAATGGCTAAAAGACAAGCTGTGGAGGCGGTAGATCGAACTATGCAAGACATTACCGAGGTAAAACTTCCTTTCGGTGGCAAGATAATGGTTTTGGGAGGGGACTTTAGACAGGTTTTACCGGTCGAAAGACGCGGAACACGGGCCCAGATTGTAGATTCAAGTCTACGAATGTCACCGCTTTGGTCTATAATTAAAAAAATGTTGTTAACCATAAACATGAGGGCTCGAACAGACCTATGGTTTTCAAACTTTCTATTACGAGTCGGTGACGGAGTTGAAGAGGTCATCGACGAAAACTACATACGTATACCCGATGACATGACAATTCCATACACTACCGAGGCTGCCTCAAAGGATGCATTGATCAATGAAATATTTCCTTCCTTTGCTAACAACGTTGAGACATCTACTGATATAGTTTCAAGAGAAATATTATCAACTAAAAATGAACACGTTGATGGAATTAATGACATGTTGATAGATAGATTTCCTGGGGAAGAAAAGGTTTACTATAGTTTTGATGAAGCGGAAGACGACCCATAAAACTTCTATCCTCTTGAATTCTTAAACTCTTTCAACGTGAGCGGATTGCCACCACATTAATTGCGTTTGAAAATTGGATGCACGATTATCCTTTTATGGAATCTCGATCCAGCAAATAGATTATGTAATGGTACGAGGTTGATATGCAAACGCTTTGATCCTAATGTCATCGATGCCGAAATTGCTGTCGGGCAGCATGTTGGAGTTAGAGTGCTCTTGCCAAGAATTCCTCTAGCTCCATCAGAAGAAGATATGTTCCCTTTCAAGCTAAAGAGAACGCAATTCCCTGTCCGCCTTTCTTTTGCGATGACCATCAATAAAGCTCAGGGGCAAACAATTCCAAATGTGGGTGTGTATTTGTCTGACTCTGTTTTCTCCCATGGCCAACGTTATGTAGCATTGTCTAGAGGGATATCACGTTCAACAACCAAGGTTTTAGTGAAGCCAGTCAAGCAGTTTGCTGAAGAAGGAGTGTATACCTCAAATGTTGTATACCAAGAAGTTTTGCGCGATGATTAACGGTCCTTACATTTTATCATTTATTGTTTGACGTTTAGTTTAAAAACTGATTTTAATATGTTGTTTGGTATTTGATATTTTATTTAAAACTGAATTATCACATGTTACAACATTTTGCAGTTATATTTGGATCTTACCATGATGTAACATTTCGTTAATTATCTGCCGCTAGGCAATTCTGCCGCTATGCGCGGGTACTCGCCTAGTTTGATGTAAAACCCAATGTACTAAGGTTGATCCCCACGTACCAAACGCACCCCAAATGTTTCTTTAATTTCTATATGTACAATATATCATTTCACCTTATAATTTTTTGGCTATAGTTTACTATAGGGAACCTACAGGAGGAATATTAGAAAGTTGCATGAATTGAAGCATTATGCAACAGATATGAAGAACTCAATCTTAGCTTGAGCCGTTTTTTTCTTATCTCCGGAAGCTTTGAGGCTAAGTGCTGCTTACACTTGTGTTATTTTTGTTGTGTTGTACTTATATAAACCTTTTTTAATAGTAAGCTTTTTAAAAGGAAGCTGTAGAAAAGATAAAATATGCTTCTTTTTACTAACCAGTTTAGATGGTAAAATTAAAAATGTCATCTACTCATGTCATGTGAATACACCTTTGTGACAAAGTAATTTTTTCAACTTGCGTATGACAGAAAAGAAAATGGGCTTCATTTTCGGTAACCACTGTGGCTCAACTGAAGTCGCACACTGGATGTATTCTTTAATAGTCAATATCAATTCTTGATAGACCACGTAATCAGGCGTATAACTCAACCCATATAAAGCTGAGCTCGTGTGAGGATGACATGGCATCCCATGCCTATAATTTACATATTCCCCAACACCTTTAAGTCTTGTAGCATTGTTAAAATAAGCTGGACATAATTTTTCTTACAATGTCTGAATCGAACGCGCTTAATATTGGTAGTACCTTGAGTGTTTTTAATATGTCCAATAACTTCAATCTTACTTCACATGCTTTTTTCAATCCTTTAACTTGTAAGAAATGGTCGTTACACCAGTCTCCATGGTATTGGTTAGCTTTCCATTGTTGGTACTTGGTAGACATTAAGTAAGGTTAGATTGTCAAATTTTGGCACGAAGAATTTTTCTCTAGCATCATCTCTTTCTTTAGACCAATCTTTCGGTCTAAAGAATACAGATGGGACTGATAGCATTGATACATTATTAACACTTCATTCATGCATTCCAACTGTTGACCCATGGATAGGTGTGAAAACACCCATCCTTTTACCATTTAATTATAATAATAACCAAGCCAAAACGTATATTTTATGTCGTAAATGTCGGAATTATGCGTGGTTTGTGTTTTTGTTGTGATAGAGGATCATAATGTGAAAAGGGAAGAAAACACGGGCTTTCACGGGCTTTTATCGAAGAAAAAGACAAAAGACAAAGTCGAAAGATCAAGAGTGCAAAAAGAACGGAAGTCCAAGGCCTATTCTGAAGATTTATCGAAGAAAAGTCTAAGGACGGAAGTTTAATAAAAGCCGAAGAACTCAAGTATAAATTAATGAAGAAATTACAAGACGAGTTTATTAATCCCGAGACAAAGTCTAAAAAGTCGAAGAATTAAGAAGACGAAAAGACGAGAAAGAAAGAAAGAAGGAAGCAACACATGCTTAGCCTCCCTAATCACTATAAATACCCTCCTAATCTCACATTAGGAGGTGTTGGCTATTTTGACAAACTAGTCTTCCAATTTAATTACTTGCACTTTTCTTAATGTCATTTACTTAATTGCACCTTTAATTACTTGTCTTGCACCTTAAATTTGTAAGCTTTTAATTATTGTCTTTACTTTAATTGTTGAATCTTAATTTTAATCAAGTTTTAATTAATCTCTCATTCTACCTTTCTTGTTCTTGATTTAATCTTTATGCTTATGTGCTTATTGTCATGCTTATTTGATTAATTGTTACGTTTTTATGTATTTGATTGTGTTAGCTTATTGATTTTATAGCTTATTGTGTTTTTCTTAAATTTAATTAAATGCTTATTTGTTAATTTTTATTAAAAGTTGATTTTAAATATTTTTGTTATTTAGTGTTTTTAAAAGTTTTTAATTTTGGCTTAATAGCTTTTTCTTAAATTTGATTTGGTAAAAGCTTTAGTTAAGTGCTTATTTGTTGCTAGTTAAGTGCTTATTTGTTGCTAGCTTAATTTTAGTTTTAGCTTATTTGATTCTAACTGTTATCTGGGTTTTGGTAAAAACCCTCTTATTCCGAATATCGCCTCCAAGTATTTCATTCTGGATAGTGATCATCATATTATTCCGGATAAGACAAAGTTTGGGTATTCTGGATAAGCTTCGAGTATTTTATTCCGGATAAGCAGCAAATTTTTATTCCGGATAAGCTACACGGTTTGATATTCCGGATAAGCCATCTTTGGTTATTCTGGATATAGTTCAGGTGGTTATTCCGGATAGTACCCTTAACAAGGATTACGGATAAGTGTCCGGAATAGAGATTCCGGATAGTGACATGTTGATCCCAAACTTAGATCGATTTAGCTTTATGTATACGAGATTAGATCAAGTAATACACTTAGAGAAACCTTTGTATATGTATATGACAATCTAAGTGTTATGCGGAATTAACACTTAAACAAGAACACACAAGATGTAAACAAACTTTCACTTTGATTAATGATATCAAACTTGCTTACAATGAAAGTAGTTTACATATGAAAACTTATATTGAACATTAACCTAAAGGTCTTCTTTTATAGACATAAGAAGCCTTGTACAATAATCTACGTATCAACTATTCTAGGTAAAGATAAATATAGAAAATACATTGTTGTTCCTATCTTTACTAGAAGTAATCTGGAATACAATAAACGCGTAGAGTATATCTTTCCATCAGTGCTTGTCTTCAATGTATCAACGCTTGACTTTGTCTTGTCAACGCTTGAGCTGTCAGCGTTTGTATTACTCCTGTCAACGCTTGTTTTACTCTTGTCAGCGCTCAAGTTGACTGGCTATAATTTATTCCCAATAATCCTCCCCTAAACTTGATATCTACTCTAGTGATCAAGTTTCTGAATAAACATTAAGGACTAGGAGGAATCTTACAAACCTTCTCATATTGGTAATAAATAAATCTGATCAAGTCTTTTGCCACGTCAATTGACTAATCAATTTCCAGCTGAGTGTTCTTCATCTTCTCCAAGACTTCCTTGGACATGAAGTACTGACCATCCACAAGTAGATACTCAGCAAACTTAGTAGAACTCAAATAATAAACACCAGCAGCTGAATACAACCTCCATTGAAGACCACTGAGATCATCTTTAAGATCCTTCCAAATAGCAGGATCTTCATCAATTGGTCCACACATTCTCTTGAATGTTGACCACAATTTTATACCATTGACTGAAGTTGGTGCTTCAGTCACATACTTGGCTTCCAATAACCTCCATAGGTCTACCAAGTCTTCTTTGTCAAAACTTGCAAACAAAGATATAAGGGTGGTAAAAGTGTGAACCTCTTTTCCATACCTGGCAATCTTCCAAAACCCACATTCATCTTCTTCATAGCTTACAATTGGGTTTCTGGAATCAAGTGGTAACACTTGTACCATATCTGAAGCTTCTAATGGTGAGAGCTTGAGGCTCTTTCTTATGACAGCTTCACTTGGATGTAATAGATCCATATCTTTGGGAAACTCAAGAGAAACTCCCTTTTTCACTAGTCTGGGAACAAACATTGCCTTCTTGAGCTCCATTTCCTCTGCAAGTTCTTCTTTTCTTTCATCAGAAAGAAGTCTTAGAGTGTTTGCTTCCTGCACTCTAACCCAAATGGGATAAGCTCTACATTCCAACTCATCAAATGTCAACCCAGTCAATTTCTTATAAGTCCATCCTGTTCCATGACATCTGAGCAGCATGAAGTACAACTCCTTTCTATCCCTTTTTAAATTTGAGAGAACATTGCTTGCTTTGTGTTTCAGTATGACCTTGCAATCCTTTTGTACTCTGAGAAGAATCTCCAAACCCCATATTTGATCTGAAATGGTCAAATGTGGATTCTCTATACACCTTTCTTCCCAAGCATGATACATCTGAACCACCTCTGGCATATCAAAATCAACCTGCAATTTCAACTCATTCAATTTCTCTTTGGCCAACTCATCTCCATACTCAAGTCTTTCTGGCTGTTCTATGATCATAACACTTGAGTCTGAACTGGCTTCATCACTTCCTTCTTGCTCTTCTGAAGTGATAACAAAAGGTGATTCACCCACCTGCTTTCTTTCTTGTTCCACAATTTGTGCAGCCATCCTTCTATCAAATTCAACTTGTGCTGCATTCTTTGGAACAACTTCCTCTACCATAATACCCTTACCCTTATCTAATGGATCAATTGTTGGTAAGGTAGATGGCAATACCTGTGAAGAAACCTCTTTGATGATGGATGATGACTGGAATACATCAACCTCATTTGCAGGTATGTCAACGCCCAAATCTGCTTTGTCAGCGCCCAAGATACTCATGTCAGCGTTCAAATTCTCCTTGTCAACGCTCAAATTACCTGTCTCAGCGCCTCTTGCAATTTCCTCCAACATGGCTGTAAATGACAAATTTAAGTTTGTAGGAGAGACTAGAGATGTATCAAAACCTGTCTGTTTCTTCAAACTTGTGAGGGCCTCAGCAACATCCAAAGATTGACCATCATGGCTGCCCTTATCACTCACATTTATTTGTTCATCCTCCCCTTTGGAAGATTCCTCCATCCCTCTCCTTGTACTAGCAGTCTCCAAAAGAACAATCCTCTCCCTCAATTGCTTGAGTTCAAGGCCTTGTGTGCTGACAACTTGTACCAAGTCTGCATTCTGCTTTTGCAAGCTCATGCAGACAGCCGTCAATTCCATTAGGGTCATTGGTTCCAATCTGCCCTCTTCTAAAATGGGTATTTGACCTCCCAAGTTAGATTCATTGGGCATGGATGAGGTCTTAATGATGGTAGGGCTGTCTTGGCAAGCTTCTAAGCCAGAACCAATAGTCCCAGCCTCATCCATAACACCAACCACACTTGTGGTGGTGGTTCTCTCTGCTACATGGCTAGGACCACTAGAGGAGAACACTCCAGCAGTCCTTTGGCGTTTTTGTAACCTATATTATGTTGGGGAGAAGAAGATGTGGATTGGGTGGATGTGGGTTGGTTAAGGGGTGTTTGGGTTTGTGAAGGTTGTGTGTCAACGTTTGAAATAGGCACATCAACGCCAACATTTAACGTGTCAGCGTCAAAGGGTTCTTGGTCAATTTGCATATGTTGTGGTGAAGGTAATGGTTCAGGTATTGGATCAATTTGGGGTTGGGGGTCTGGTTGGGGTTGTGTTGCTTCAATGACAGCAATCATAGAAGGGGTTAGGGGTAGGTCACTATGTGGGGGTGAGTTCATCTTCATAAAAATTGCTTTCTTTTGCACATGGATCTCATAAAAATCATCATGATCCCTTGTGTAGTATCCTTGGACATCAAAAACCATTTGTAAAAATCTGGGATAAGCTAAAGTCATTTTGTTCCCTTTATTTTTACACATGCCCTCAAAAATCATTTTAGAATAATTAAATTTTTGCCCAGTAGCAATACACACAATAGCACTTGCAATAGATCTATTGATCTCATTGTGTGCAGTGCACTTGGGACTCAAACATTGTAAGAGGACATGTATTAGGTACTTCCAGGCTGGGGGAAACTCCTGTTTATGATATTTATTTAAAGTTCCTTGAGTAGGAAAAGGATAACCAAAGCCCTTAGTCCTTGTTCTATTTCACTAATGGGAAGGGTGGTTATACCATCAGCATCATCAAGATGCAAAGCTTGGCGTACCAAAGCTTCAGTAACCACCCATGTTCTCCCATGAACAATAGAAGATAATGTAGTCATTCTATTAACTGTTGAGGAACTTACATTGTTCCAAAACTGTTTAATATGTGTGACAGGAATGAGTGGTGCATGAGAAAGAGCATACCTAAAAGGAGATGCGTTCAAATACGCCACCATTTGTGTGTATTGGGGAAACAGAGTATCATCGGCTTCAAGATACGCGACCATGTTGTGTTGACTTCTGAACACCAATTCCAAATCTGATGGTTTAAACTTTGGTGCCATTATTGAAAGCTGTGAAAATGATTGATAAAGATGAAGTTGATAAGAGAAAATTGTGTTAGACAAGAATAATAGGTACCCTGTTTAAACATAGGAGCCAAATATATAGGAGAAGAAAATGCATGTGATTGGCCCAAAAATAGGCAAGTATTTCCAAAATGTAATCATGAAAATATTTAAAAAGAATAAGTTTATCTCATGCATTAAATGAAGGTTATCAGCTCCCAAAATTACGGCCTAAAAATATGTCAAAAAGTAACAACTGGGTAGGGCCCATTGAGTGTCAACGGTCAAAATAACCTATCAATGCCCAACGGCTATATTCTTGTCAACGTTTGCCATAGCCATGTCAGCGTCTAAATTGGTCACAACAACGCTTGAAAAAATACTTGTCAGCGTCCAAAAACAAAAAAATGTTTAAAAATGAAAAATGACCTTAACAAAGTAATTTATCCTAGAGAAGATAACCAAAAAGCTGATAATTATTATAGGGCGGCAAGCACTGTCCAGTTATGCACACTTGCTTATGCAAGATAGACATAACAGTCCTCTAGTGTCCCTTGCTAACCAAAACTCTTAACAACCAAGTTACCTTATAAAATCCCTTGTTACTCCCAGGTAAATCCCATTACAAAATCATTCCCAAGTCTCCCAACAGACCACAACCAATTCTAGGCCAAAAATGTCTTGGCAACATGCATAGTATATCAATTTTGCATGCTATAGTGCCTCATGATTTAGTAAAACTAACTCATACTCACCTGTGGACACAATCTAGAATTGTGATAAGAGTATCATATGGATACCCAAACATCCTAAAGGTTCCTAAAACCTCCCCTTAAACTATGATACATAAGTCATGAACATAAAAAATTTATGTCAAGATAGGAATAAAAAATTCCAACCATCATCCATAAATAAAAACATGTCAAAATGCTTCTCCAATGATCCATAAGCAACTCTGTATCCAATGGGATACTGCTAACACCACCTGCACATTTAGATTGAAAACCACAAAACTAACATTGTTGCTGACAACGCCCCGATAACACATGACAGCGTTGAGGGAAGCTTTGTCAGCGTTAGATAAATATTTTGCTAACAACGTCACAAAAACACTTATCAGCGTTCAAGCAACCTTTGTCAGTGTTAGAAAAATATAGTGGAAAATCTAAATCCTCAAAAAGACCAATAACAATGCATTATCCTATACATACTTTTACAAAAAGACTTCAAAACACATATTATGTGAGATTGATCATTCCAATACTTGTTACCAAGTATTGAAATCTTCCAACATCAAAAGGTTTAGTTAGTAAATCTGACACATTCTATTCTGTATCAACCCTATCTGGTTGTATTAAACCCTTTTCAAAACTATCTCTTATAAAATGGTGTCTAATTTCTATGTGTTTAGTTTTAGAATGATGCACAGGATTTTTAATAATGCATAATGTGCTGTTATTGTCAACAAATATCTTGGTATGCATGAAATTATACCCATAGTCCAACAGCTGGTTCAGAATCCACAAAACTTGTCCACATAAGCAACTGCAGCCACATACTCAGCTTCAGTTGTAGAATTAGCCACCACTGTTTGTTTCTTGCATTGCCAAGATATCAATCTGCTCCCAAGAAACTGACATCCACCAGTTGTGGATTTTCTATCAAACTTATCACCTCCATAGTCACTGTCTGAATATGCAATCAGCTCCAATGGTGAATCCTTTGGGTACCACAAACCAAGACTAAGATAGCATCTTAGGTACCTAAAGATCCTCTTCACAGCATAAAGGTGACATTCCTTAGGAGTCACTTGATGGCGTGCACAAGCACACACAACAAACATGATATCAGGTCTGGAGGCTGTAAGATACATCAATGATCCAATCATGGATCTATAGTGCCTGACATCAACATCTTTCCCATCTCCAATCTTTCCCCAAGGGTGTTCTCTATCCATAGGAGTAGTAGCCCTCTTTTCATGTGGAGAAAACCAAATTTCTTCAAGATCTCTGCCACATACTTATCTTGGGAGATGAAGATACCATCTTCTTTCTGTTGAACTTGTAAACCAAGAAAGAATTTCATCTCCCCCATAGCACTCATCTTGAATTTGTCTGTCATCAGCTTGGAGAAATCCTCACTCATCTTTGGATCAGTAGACCTAAAAATGATATCATCAACATAGACCTGAACAAGCAACACATCCTTGCCTTTCTTCTTTGTAAACATTGTCTGATCTATGGTGCCCCTTTTGAATCCATTATCCACTAAATAAGTAGACAAAGTACATACCATGCTCTAGGGGCTTGATGAAGTCCATACATAGCCTTCTTGACTCTATACACCTTGTCTGGATTCTCTGGATCCTCAAAACCAGGAGGCTGCATCACATATACCTCCTCAACAATTGTTCCATAGAGGAAGGCACTCTTGACATCCATTTGATAGACAGTGAAGCCCATGCAGGATGCATAGGCTAGAAAGATCCTGATAGCTTCAATCCTTGCAACTGGTGCAAAGACCTCCTCATAGTCTATCCCCTCCTCTTGTGTATATCCCTGAGCCACTAATCTTGCCTTGTTTCTGACTACAATACCTCTTTCATATCTCTTGTTTCTCAGAACCCATCTTGTCCCTATAGGTCTGACATATCTGGGACAATCAACCAGCTCCCAAACATCCTGAATTGCAAATTGGTGAAGCTCATCCTGCATTGCTTCCACCCAACTTGGTTCTTTGAGAGCATCAAATATCTTCTTGGGTTCCTGTTGTGACAGAAAACAGGCTAACAAACATGCTTGTACAAGAGGGGTATCAACCTTCTTGTGAATATTGGCAATAAACCCACCAAGACCTTGATGAGATCTTCTAGTCTGAACAGGAGTCATAATATCACCAATGATTTGAGAAGTGGGGTGATTCTTCATGATAGAAGTGAGAACTCCTCCTTCAAACGGTCTGGTGTCTTCAACCTCATTCTCCAAGTTGCCAATATCTTCTTCATCAGACTCTCTTTCATCAACATGAGGATGAACCTCTTCATATAAATTGGAAGGTTCACCCTGTTCAAAAGTAGAAGAGAAAAGATGTGCAGAAGTGTTATCAACGCCTGAACCTTGGTTGTCAGCGGATGGGCTAACAACGCTTGAACTGTTGTTGTCAACGTCTGAGCCATCAACGTCTGAATTGGTCTTGTCCGCGCTAGATTTTCCTTTGTCAGCGCCTGAAGGACCATGCATGTTTGTATCTGGTGGTACTTGGGGACCACCATTATGTTTTCCAGCAGCAGCAGCAGCAGCAAAAGCATCTGTCCATATGGGAATTGTGACATACTCTTGTATAGGAGATGACTTTTCTGCTTGTGATCCAACCTTTTCATGAACCTGTGTACCTGAAACATCAACAACTTGTTCTTCCACAACATTTGAAGTTACCTTCACAATGTCTGGATTAGTGACAGACATATAATTTAAAGTTCTAGATAAAGGTTCCAAGTCAAACAACCAATTTCGACCACTTTCAGGATCACTAGGTTTACTCTCTAAAAACCTAACATGTACTCTTTCAAGTATACGTTTTTCCTTTTTAAGATAAACCCTATATCCCTTTCTCTGCATTGAATACCCCATGAAGTAGCCTTCATCACCTTTTGCACTAAATTTACCTAAGGCATCACTAGTATCTAAAACTACTACATGACAACCAAAAGGTTTGAGAAAACCAATATTAGGTTTTCTTCCCCAAAGTAACTCATAAGGTGTTTTGTTCTGTATTTTGTTGACCAATGCTCTATTTTGAACATAGCAAGCTGTATTAACAGCCTCAGCCCAAAAGGCTATTGGGAAATGAGCATCAGCCAACATGGTTCTGGCTGCTTCAATTAGGGTTCTATTTTTCCTTTCTGCAACCCCATTTTGCTGAGGGGTTCTGGCAACACTAAATTGCCTAGTAATTCCTTTCCTGACACAAAAATCATCTAACACTTTATTCCTAAATTCACCACCATTATCACTCCTAAGCATTTTAACTTCATTGCCTGATTTCTTCTCAATCTGAGTGATAAAATCAATTAAAGTGTCAGTTGTGTCACTCTTCATAGCTAGAAAGAAGGTCCAATTAAACCTAGAAAAGTCATCTGTGATAACAAAGCAGTATGACTTACCATTCAAACTTTCTATATTGGTTGGACCAAAGAGGTCCATATGAAGCAAGTGAAGAGGTATAGTACTAGAGTGCACCTGTTTGGACTTGAATGAGACCTTGTGCTGCTTGCCTTTAAGACACGCAACACAAGAGTGGTCATTGTGGAAGGCCTTTTCAGGCAAACCATCAACCAAGCCAAGTCTCACAAGCCTGTTTATATTCTTAAAATTTATGTGCCCTAGTCTCCTGTGCCATAAATTACTTTCATCTACTGAATCTTTAGCATAAAAACACGACATATTGTTATTCATTCTAATCCCATTCAGATTCACATTGTATATGTCTTTATGCCTAGGTGTTCTATAGTCAATATATTTCTCATCAGGGATCTTATAATCCTTGCTTAACACCAAACATTCAGTATCAGTAAACAGAACTTTATTTTTGTTATCACAAACTTGTGATACACTAAAAAGATTGTAATCAAGTTCCTTTACCAAAAATACGTTTTCAAAACGCAAGTTCTTGGTGAGAAGTGTTCCTTTGCCTATGATAGTACCATATCCGCCTCCAAAGTAAACCTTATCACCATCCTTAATGGGAGTGAAGTTAGTAAGATAATCTTCCTTCCCTGTCATGTGCCTTAAGCATCCACTGTCCCAATATTCATAATCATTGACCTGTTTTTGAATGCCCTGCACATAAAGAAAACAAGTTAGTTTTCTTTGGGAACCCAAGCCTTAGCAGACTTGGATTCATTTGGTTGTTCAACAAGAACAGACTTGGTTCTCATAACAACCCCTTGTTCATCCCTTTTTGGATGAAATACCCAGTTAACCCCAATAGGTTTTGTAATGACCTTTGAAATGTAATCAAATCTGTTGCAGCTCATTGAAATCCCATTATTATTAGGGTTTTGATCTTTCTTTGGTCTCCATGTCAAGCTTGAAGAAGCTTTAGACCCCTTACCCTGTGGTTGCAAATATTTAGGTCTGGTCACGTTTCTGTCAGCGTTGGATTTGGTCTTGTCAACGCTGAAATTTCCCTTGTCAGCGTTGAACCTAGGGTTTGCTACAGAAACCCATTGCCTATTAGACCAAGTGTTTGTCTTTTTAAATGGTCTTTGTCCATGAGTGTTAGACCCTCTAGTGAAGAATGGGGCAGGTCTAACAACTTGTGGACTTTGCTGTACACAAGGTTTGGGTCTGACAACGTTTGACTTTCTAACAGCGTTGACTTTGGGAGCGTTGACACACTTATATGCTAAATGTGAAAAGCTACCACAAGTGTAACAGGCTTTTCTAGACACAACCCTAGGTCTAGAAGAGAAGAAGCCTGTTCCATCATTACTAACTTGGCTCTTAGTTGTCCTAGTATTCCTATACATTTCTGCATACTTAATGCTAGGTTTTCTAACAATGTTTGAGCCAAGGTCAACAGCTTTACTAGTGATTGGGTTTGTAACCTTAATGGGAGTTGACTTATTAGGACTTTCACATAGCAAGCCACCCTTAACAAATAAGGTAGGGTTAGCTTTCTTCCATTCATTCAAGTCAGTCAACTTTTGTTGATACTCTTCAACTGGGGTGACAATTCTTGGTGGAAGAATGAATTCCTCCTCTTGGAGTTCTGACAAACCAGTCCAAGATAGGTCCTTTTGTTAGACACCATAGAAGTCACCAGCTGGTGGTGGAACCACAGAGTAGTCTTTCATCCCAATCCCAGTCATGTCCTTAGGATCCCTTTTTTTACTCACACATTCTCCTAGGGTTTGTGTGGCCTTATCAAATCTTTGAATTTTAAGGCCAACATTATCTTTATTCTTAATGGCCTCATCTAACTTAGCCTGTAACTCACCATTAACCCTTTCCATGATACTCCTAATATCATTACTAGCATTCAACTCATGTTTTAAGATATTTATTTTATCTTTTAAGTCAAATTCCATTTTCTTGTATTCAGAAACTGTCTTCTTAGTTTGAGTGAGAGCTAGTTGGAAATTAGACAGTTTGCATCTTTCAGTACTCACATCATCTAATAATCTTAACACCTCTTTGTTAAGTCTCTCAGTATTTAACCTACAAACTTTACTACAAAAAGCATCATCGTATACCTCATTATCAGATGAAGAGGAGGAGTGTGCCATGAGAGCATATTGAACATGATCTTCTTCTTCAATTTCAGCAACCAAAGCTTTATCCTCTTCTACATCTTTAGCCAAATAGCTCCAATCCCATCCCATACCATCAATTCCTTGAACTGCAACCATGGCCTTAGGATCCTGAGCTTTAACAATTTGACTTGAGGGTTTACCAGCATCAGATCTTCTAGGAGATCTGCATTCCCTCATGAAGTGCCCCATACGATGACAGTTGTAGCATTCAACTTTGGATTTATCAAATCCAACTGTGTCCTTAGCATTGAAGGTCATCTTCTTCTTAAACCTTCTATTCCATCTGTTTGCTCTTATACTAGCAAGAGCCATGTTCCACTTGATATCCATTTCTTCCAAGTGCTCATCACTTATCTGCTCAAGGTCCTCATATGTAATCACTGAACCATTGGGAAAAGAAGCAATATAAGCACATACAGTATCCAGATCCAAACCAGCAGGTTTAACTCTTGGTGAGTCACTTTTGAATGTGTCAACGTCTGAAAAGGAGACGTTGACAGGACATGTTCCAGCGCTGACACATGATGATCCAGTAGCTGGATGCATGTAGGAGTCCTTCTGATTGAATTGACCTTCACTATGAGAAAAGAAGGCCATGTTACTGTTGGTGGACTTGCTTCCATGCTCTAAAAGAGTTTCATCTTCCAACAGCCTCAGTTTGTTGTAGATATCATCAAACGTGGAACTTTTGTGAGTATTATTGGCAAGAATAGATCTTGCCTCAATCTTCCACGCCTCACCAAGACTTTTAAGAAAAAGTAGCATTAATGTCAACATCACCAAGTTGTGTCCCTATGAAGGACAATTTGCTAGTAATATCAAGCAATCTGCTTCTCACACTACTAAGCTTTTCATTAGGTTGAGCCTTGAAGACAGCATAATCATGCATGAGTTGCTTCTTCTTCTCTTCCTTAGTATCTTCATTGCCACCATATGCAACTTCAAGAGCTGCCCAAAGGTCTTTAGCAGATTCATAACCTCTGTATTTATGCTGGTTCTCTTGTCCCAAAGAGAGTTTCAGAATATTTAGGGTTTTCATGTCAACCCTTTTCTTTGCTATGTCTTCAGCAGACACCGCTCTACCATCATCAGGCTTTTCTTTCTTATCAGCTTCAGAACATCCAGCAACAACTACTCTTCCAGCAATAGCATCAGCAATCTTTTGGGCTTTATTGAATGTGTTTCCATATTCAATAATCTCCCAGAGTGTGTAGTCATAGATCCCTAGATATTGCTCAAAGTTGAATTTCCACAATTCAAAGTTGGTTGCATCAAGCATGGGAATCTTGATGTTTGGTAAAGGTGAGGAGGAGGAGGTTATTTCTGGATTTGACATGATGTTGTTAGGGTTTTGAGAAAATTAGGGTTTTGGTTATTTTTAGGGTTCTTGTGTTCTTTAAGATCAAAAATTCCTCAACAAGCTCTGATACCACTTGTTGATCCCAAACTTAGATCGATTTAGCTTTATGTATACGAGATTAGATCAAGTAATACACTTAGAGAAACCTTTGTATATGTATATGACAATCTAAGTGTTATGCGGAATTAACACTTAAACAAGAACACACAAGATGTAAACAAACTTTCACTTTGATTAATGATATCAAACTTGCTTACAATGAAAGTAGTTTACGTATGAAAACTTATATTGAACATTAACCTAAAGGTCTTCTTTTATAGACATAAGAAGCCTTGTACAATAATCTACGTATCAACTATTCTAGGTAAAGATAAATATAGAAAATACATTGTTGTTCCTATCTTTACTAGAAGTAATCTAGAATACAATAAACGCGTATAGTATATCTTTCCATCAGTGCTTGTCTTCAATGTATCAACGCTTGACTTTGTCTTGTCAATGCTTGAGCTGTCAGCGTTTGTATTACTCCTGTCAACGCTTGTTTTACTCTTGTCAGCGCTCAAGTAGACTGGCTATAATTTATTCCCAGCATGACAATCTCTGGATTCCGGATAAGGCGTCGAAAAACATTCCGGATAACAAGCTTGTGGATATTCCGGATAAGGGGCAGAATCAAACATTCCGGATAAGGGGAAGTTAAATATTCCGGATAAAGGCAGCCTTGGTGATTCCGGATAAGGGATACTTAGGTATTCCGGATAAGTGCTCGAAGACCGATTCCGGATAAGAGTGACAGCAGCTTATTCCGGATAAGGTGTTGAACGCGTATTTCGAATAAGCATTTTAAAGGATATTCCGGATAGTGGACATGAAGTATTCCGGATAAAGGTGACAGTTTTATTCCGGATAAGAGTACTTTGTTGGGTATTCCGAATAGTGAAAGTATTTTCTATTCCGACTCAGGTTTTGTTTATCCTCTGTTTACTTTTCAAGCATTTAATTTTCTCGCCATTTTTCTTTAAGTCATTCAAATTGCTTTTCTTTATTTTAAATTTCAACTTTACACTTTTATTACATTGTCAAATTTACTTTTCGTCAAGCTTTATATTTTTATCTTTTAATTAAATTTACTTTTAAAAGTTTTAATATTGCACCATTTACTTTTTAATTAGTCTTAGATTTAATTACCCATCATTTACTTTAACGTCTTGCACATTTATATTACAACAACCAAAATATTCTTTTTCACCAAAAGACGACTGAGACGCACTTAAACCGGTAGTCAATTCGAAAAGATTAGAAACGAAGAACAATTTAACTGAGTAAAAATCTAACTATTTAATGGCACCGCTGCCGGCTCTTTTCGTTAAGATTAAAGGTTTTATGTGAGAGACGCGTTGAATTTGAATTTTGGGATCCGTTCACTCGTGAACGTTATTTTCCTTGCTTAAAAATTTTCAAAAATTAAAAATTGTTAAAAATCCATAAAAATTAAAATTTTTTCAAAAATCCAAACAATTTCTTTTATAGTGTATATATATTCTCTATTTCTTTGGTATCTTTTCCTTTTACTTTTGCAGGTGTATGCGTACTAGATCTTAAACTTATCCAGAGCCCGAGACTCATGAAGATTTAGATATGGCTGGTGTGAACAACAACAATAACCCACCGCACCTCAACAATAATAACAACAACAATGTTCCCCCACCCGACCTTCGAACGATGGAGGAGCTTTGTCAACCAACCATGAATGGACGAGGAGGACCGATTGTGCCGATGCAAATCACGGCTCCAGAGTTTTCGTTGAAGCATCACATGATCCAACAAGTTCAAAGCACTTGTCCATTTCGCGGGTTGTCGGATGATGATGCCAACAAACACCTCGACAAGTTCATTACCGTTACTCAAAGCATGAAGTTGCCCGGTGTTACTATGGATTTTCTTCGCCTTCACCTATTTCCACACACCTTATCCCACCATGCCGAAAAATGGTTTGATCGTCTTCCGAAGAATTCAATTCATACTTGGGATGAGATGACTCAACGATTTTTGTCGCGCTACTTTCCACCATCCATGGTCACGAGCCTTCGGAATCAAATTAGTAGATTTACACAAGAACCTGATGAATCACTTTTTGATGCTTGGGAACGATATAATGTTTTGATCGATCGATGTCCAAACCACAACATGCTCCCCGTTACTTTGATTGATACTTTCTATAATGGTTTAACTTTTCGTGATCGTGATACGATTAATGCAGCCGCCGGTGGCACATTTATGAAAAGAAGACCCGAGGAGTGTAGAGAGCTTATAGAGAACATGACCACTCACCATAAAAATTGGGATTCATCCACATCTTCAAGATCAAACCCGAGAGTCAATGTTTATTCTATTTCTTCAAACCCTGATATCACCGAATTGACCCGCGCAATGGTCGAAATGAGCAAAAACATGCAACTTTTGGCTACAAATCAACAACAACAAGTTAAAGCTGTTGCAACTTCTTGTGAGACTTGCGGCGGTCCTCATTCATACACTGATTGTCCTTCTACTCATGACAATCCGGAAAACGTGCATGCAGCTTATGGTAACTATTCAACGGAAAGCCATCAAACTCGACCTCAAGGTGATCGTAACTTGCTAAGTTACCGTTAGAACAACTTTCTTGCACCCGGTTTTTCTCCTCAAAACCACAACCCCAGCAAGTACAATAGAAGCAACCAAAACCCACCTCAAGCTTCTAATCCTTATCATCCACCCGCTCAACAAGGCCCACCCATTAATCAAGATGTTGAAGCCTTCATGAGGACCCAAGGAGAGCAAATTAAGAATCTACAAAGCCAAATTATCAACTTGAAATGGGATATCACTAAGCAAGGTAATGATATTAGATCTGAGCTTCGACATGATATACAAACCTCTTTTAGTACTCAAAAAAATGATTTGAAGAATATGCTGGCTAGTTTCTTACCCACTCCTCAACCCTCTACTTCGGGCGCTCTACCTTCAAATACCGTCACCAACCCAAGAGCGAATGTGAGTGCTATTACTACACGCAGTGGAACAACATTCGTAGGACCATCTATCCCTCCCACAGTTACTCCATCTACACCTCCTCCACCACCATTTCTCCCTCCTACTCCCACGCCTAGTATTAGTTCTCCATTACCGTCTCCACCTCTGCATGACGAAGTACCCAAGAATAACCCTTCACCAACCCCACCTTCCACCTTTAAACCTTCAACATCTCAACCTTTACCTGCTACACCTACACCAACTAAACCCAACATTCCTTATCCATCTCGCTTAGACAAGGCCAAACTGCAAACCAAGGATGACATTCAAGTGTCGAATTATTTGAAGAAGATTTCGGGAATGACCATCACTTTTAGCCTTGTTGAATCTCTAGCACAAATGCCTAAATTTGTTAAGATGTTTAAGGAATTGCTTAATAAAAAGGAGAAGATGGCCGAGTTTGTTAATACTCGATTGAATGAAAATTGTTCTACCGTCCTTCTTAAAGAACTTCCGGAGAAACTTGGAGATCCCGGTCGTTTTGTGCTACCATGTACTTTTCACCAAACAGAAGAATTTACTGCCTTAGCCGATCTCGGGGCAAGTATTAATTTAATGCCTTTAAGTGTTTGGAAAAATTTATCATTACCCGATCTTACACCAACAAAGATGAACCTTGAGCTTGCAAATCGCACTCCCGCTTGCCCCGTTGGTATTGCCGAAGATGTGTTCATTAAAGTTGGCACCTTTACTTTTCCGGTCGACTTTGTTGTTGTTGATTATGAAATGGACCCTCGTATTCCGTTAATACTTGGTCGGCCATTCTTGAGAACCGGAAAAGCCTTAGTCGATGTTGCCGAAGGTGATTTAATCTTAAGGGTCGGGAATGATGCACAAGTGTTCTAAATGGGGAAGATCACAACCAAATATAATGGAAGAGAATCAGCGAATATGATTAATGTGCTTGATGATTTTGTCATCTACAACAATCCTCTATTCGATTCTTGCTATGATAATCCACTGTTCCAAGATGACGTGGATGATTCTCTATCCAATTCTGATCCTCCACCAATTTATGATTCTCCACCGATCTATGATGACTATGATGATGATTCTAGTTCTGATGGGGATGATTATGATAATTTTGTTTTTGAGTATCCAGACATGCCCACTTATGATGATTTTGATGAGGCTGATACTCTCTCGAGTGATTCTTCTCATGATGACCTTGCACCTACTTTTGATGAAAATCCTCCGCCAACAATACTTAATCCTACTTTGGATGACTACTCATTTGAGGAAGACTTTGCAACTTTTCTCAACACTTACTTCCCAAATGAGAGTGATGCTCCTCCTTTGGATTTTGATGATTATGGTCTTTATCCTTGGATATGAAGAAAACCGCTTCAAAGGAGAAGAAGCCGGACGACACCGATATCCGCAGTACTTATGGCTTGACACCTCTCCATCCACCTTCTGAGGATGAGATTGTGCGATTTATGAGCGGATCTTCTTCAAGGTCTACTGAGCCTGAGTGTTATTTTCCCCTAAAGGAAAAGGTGTTCGATCCCGGTATTGAACTTTTCAAGCCATCTCAGTATCCATCTGATGAATCAAAAGGAAAGATTTTTGGAACTTATGGAGATATGCTTGCACCTCAGCACACTTGCTACCACCATGCTTAATTGTTGCTTAAGGGAACCTTGCCTACTCTTCTTTGGCTTGCCTTGTTCGCCTTAAGCTTGTGCTACTTGATGGGCGAAAACCATGTATTTGATCCCGGTGGATATGTTTCAAGCTTCTTCCTATGCTAATCAAGGTCGAGTCAGGCTCACGACTCGGTTAACAAAAACAAGCGCTTCTCGGGAGGCAACCCGCAGTATCTATCCTTTTTATTACGTTTTTATAATAAGTGTAGGGGGAGACCCTAGTATGTGTTTGTTGTTTTCTTTCTTATCATGTGCAGGGATTCGAGCTATCAAAGATCCATTCTTGATGACTTTTGACGAACCGTGATCCCATGTACCCGTCTTCCCGGTTCTATCCGAAACTATTTTGATTCTCTATTTTATATTATTCAATATTGAAATAGGAATCACTTTAGTTGTCTCTTCCTTAGCAAGATTTAAACAACATGCACAATGTCCTAAGTGTAGGGGAGGTTACTTCCACATGCTTAAACATTGAGGACAATGTTTATATTAAGTGTAGGGGGACTTCTATCGAAGTTAAGTGAGCTTTTCCTTGTATTTGTCCTCATTTTAACCGGAAAATTTAGTTTTCGACATTTTTCAGAATTTTTAATCTATTTTGGCCTAGTAGTATAGTTGTATTTACCATTGTTATAGTGATTTTCTTTCCTTGCTTAAATAACTTTTAATTTTTAAACGTCATGAATCTTTTGACTCAACATGAGTTACTTATCTAAGTTTACTCTAGCTAGTATCCTTAACGTGTTTAAGTCAAGTTTTGCTAGGCTTTTATATAGGGAACTTTAAACCGCGAAAGTCTTAACTCTCACGGGTTAAGAACAAGAACTTTTTTCAAGTTCCTATAATTGATCCTAGAAAGTCGTTTATTAAGGGAACTTTAAAATGCGAAATCTAAACTTGAGAAAGTCTAAGAAGTTGCAAGATCCTAAAGATGACTTGAAAACCCAAAACTTTGATTTAATTGGCTAAGCATCCACGAGTCTCATTCCTTAAGATTTTAAATTGTGGAGAACGAGAGATGATAGAGTCAATTATAAGCTTGGTATTCTTTCATGGATTTATGTGAGTTGATTATAAGCTTTTTCTCCCATCGCTTGTTAATAAATTTAATTGCAATAAGTAAGGTTGTACGATTTGAAAGGTTACTTAGCTTCTAGCCCAAGATCATTTAAAAGTTGCTCGGTATTAATTAGAGTTCATAGCCAAGGCATAACTTATTGAAGAGGGATGCGAAGATTGGCGAGTCCAAAAAGGCCCTAACAAGACATGAGGGCTACATTTTGTTGCTAAAGATCCCAAGTATGTGAAGAATCATTTATCAAAAATCAATATGAAGGATCGAGACACACGACGCAAAGCAAATACTCCCGTAAAGAACATGGAGAAGTCTATCCAAAAAGGCCTAACAAGGTATGAGGATATATAGATCCAAGTCCTAAAAGGAGGCGGATCGTTGTATATCAAGTCCCAAATAAAGATTGGAGAAAAATGAAGAAGTCGTGGTCCAAATATGAAGAATCTCTCAAAAAGTTCAAGTGAAGAAATTCCTATTATAAAGAGAAGACCATTATTTCATGAACGTCTCTCAAGATTTGAAGTATGAAGTCACTGCCAAATATCGGTCTGAGAAAGGTCTCAAATCGTGAAGCGAGTTATGCCAAGATATGAACTTTATGAGGTCCCGAGAAGCAGTTTTAAAAGATTTTGTCCTTTAGCGAACTATTGATTAAATCGTCCTACTTTATTTTCAGCCTAAATAACTATCGAAATAAGTCAACAATGCATCCTCGTGATCATTCAAGACAACAATAAAATATAAGAGATACACCTAGGAATAAGGGAGTCTAAGTGAATAATTGGCCCACATGAGTTTGTGTTAGTTTGCTAACTTATAATAACAATGATCTCGTTTTTAAGCTTGGTATGGGGAACGTGAAACTTGAGGATGATAATCATTCATGACATTCTAAGACCCTAAGGTAAGTTTTTGATTTCTTTACTTTTTTTCTTCCTTTTAATATTTTGCAATTTTCTATCTCTATAATGAAGGCCAATGTGGATTGATTATAATGGAAAATGTAAAACTTGCTTTGTAATTAATAAATTGCATGAGGACATTGCAATGGTCAAGTGTAGGGGATTTGATAGGTGTGAAAACACCCATCCTTTTACCACTTAATTATAATAATAACCAAGCCAAAACGTGTTTTTTATGTCGTAAATGTCGGAATTATGCGTGGTTTGTGTTTTTGTTGTGATTTAGGATCATAATGTGAAAAGGGAAGAAAACACGGGCTTTCACGGGCTTTTATCGAAGAAAAAGACAAAAGACAAAGTCGAAAGATCAAGAGTGCAAAAAGAACAGAAGTCCAAGGCCTATTCTAAAGATTTATCGAAGAAAAGTCTAAAGACGGAAGTTTAATAAAAGCCGAAGAACTCAAGTCTAAATTAATGAAGAAATTACAAGACGAGTTTATTAATCCCGAGACAAAGTCGAAAAAGTCGAAGAACTAAGAAGACTAAAAGACGAGAAAGAAAGAAAGAAGGAAGCAACACATGCTTAGCCTCCCGAATCATTATAAATACCCTCCTAATCTCACATTAGGAGGTGTTGGCTATTTTGACAAACTAGTCTTCCAATTTAATTACGTGCACTTTTCTTAATATCATTTACTTAATTGCACATTTAATTACTTGTCTTGTACCTTAAATTTGTAAGCTTTTAATTCTTGTCTTTACTTTAATTGTTGAATCTTAATTTTAATCAAGTTTTAATTAATCTCTCATTCTACCTTTCTTGTTCTTGATTTAATCTTTATGCTTATGTGCTTATTGTCATGCTTATTTGATTAATTGTTATGTTTTTATGTATTTGATTGTGTTAGCTTATTGATTTTATAGCCTATTGTGTTTTTCTTAAATTTAATTAAGTGCTTATTAGTTAATTTTTATTAAAAGTTAATTTTAAATATTTTTGTTATTTAGTGTTTTTAAAAGTTTTTAAATTTTGGCTTAATAGCTTTTTCTTAAATTTGATTTGGTAAAAGCTTTAGTTAAGTGCTTATTTGTTGCTAGCTTAATTTTAGTTTTAGCTTATTTGATTCTAACTTTTATCTGGGTTTTGGTAAAAACCCTCTTATTCCGAATATCACCTCCAAGTATTTCATTCCGGATAGTGATCATCATATTATTCCGGATAAGACAAAGTTTGGGTATTCCGGATAAGCTTCGAGTATTTTATTCCGGATAAGCAGCAAATTTTTATTCCGGATAAGCTACACGGTTTGATATTCCGGATAAGCCATCTTTGGTTATTCCGGATGTAGTTCAGGTGGTTATTCTGGGTATTACCCTTAACAAGGATTCCGGATAAGTGTCCGGAATAGAGATTCCAGATAGTGGCAATCTCTGGATTCCGGATAAGGCATCGAAAAACATTCAGGATAACAAGCTTGTGGATATTCCGGATAAGGGGCAGGATCAAACATTCCGGATAAGGGGAAGTTAAATATTCCAGATAAAGGCAGCCTTGGTGATTCCGGATAAGGGATACTTAGGTATTCCGGATAAGTGCTCGAAGACCGATTCCGGATAAGAGTGACAACAGCTTATTCCGGATAAGGTGTTGAACGCGTATTCTGGATAAGCATTTTAAAGGATATTCCGGATAGTGGACAGGAAGTATTCAGGATAAAGGTGACAGCTTTATTCCGGATAAGCAGTACTTTGTTGGGTATTCCGAATAGTGACAGTATTTTGGATTCCGACTCAGGTTTTGTTTATCCTCTGTTTACTTTTCAAGCATTTAATTTTCTCGCCATTTTTCTTTAAGTCATTCTAATTGCTTTTCTTTATTTTAAATTTCAACTTTACACTTTTATTACATTGTCAAATTTACTTTCCGTCAAGCTTTAATTTTTTGTCTTTTAATTAAATTTACTTTTAAAAGTTTTAATATTGCACCATTTACTTTTTAATTAGTCTTAGTAGGGGTGTGCAAGAAACCGAAAACACGAACCTAAACCGAAAAAACCAAAGAACCGAAACCTAAAAAACCGAAACCGATTGAAAAACCGATGGTTCGGTTTTTGCATTTTGAAAAAACCGAAGCTTTTGGTTCAGTTTGGTTTTAGCATTAAAGAAAACCGATATAAACCGAACCGATTTTTATAAACATGAGAATATATATATAAGTTCACGTCGAAGCTAATGGACGATAAATATGCTATGCTAGATTAATTCTATCATGTTTAATAACTAATCATTGTTTCATATGCTTATTGAACATGATTAAATAATAAGTTTTCTTCTCGATTATTTTTATAATTAGGTTTTTGTCGTTGCTATTGTGTTGATTTATACACATAAATGAAATTTTTAGGATTTTATATGATATTTTTTCCTTATTGTTAATGTTGTGTTTGTTGTTGTTATTGTTTATTTAAAACTTTTAACGTGTCGGTTTATGGTATATTCAAAATCGACTTGTAAAAGCGAAGCTCGATAAATCATATAGAAACCGAAAAAACAAACCGAAAGTAAATCGAAAACCGAAAAACCAAACCGACACAAAACCGAAACCGAATGGTTCCTAAAAATCAGAAACCGAAATTTTTTGGTTCGGTTTCGGTTTTATACAAAAACCGAACCAAACAGAACCATGCTCACCCCTAAGTCTTAGATTTAATTACCCGTCATTTACTTTAACGTCTTGCACATTTATTTTATAACAACCAAAAATATTCTTTTTCACCAAAAGACGACTGAGTCGCTCTTAAACCAGTATTCAATTCGAAAAGACTGGAACAACGATATTTTTAATAGTACTTTGGCTAAATTGGATCCAACGGGAATTCCCCTATTTTTCCATCCAAGAGGCGTTAGACTATGGACATTACCCAAACCCATAACTGATACATCGGGTTAAGGATGTTATCTTAAGTGGAGATTCTTTTAAGGTTGGTGTAACTAATAAGTCCATTGTTGTGTTTGAATAAGTTCAGGCTTTGGTCATTTTACCAACTTAAGTTAGCTTATCAACTACCTAATTCTAAAATATAACAAAAGCTTATAAGCATCCTTAAATCACCTTTCAGCTCACAATACTAAACACTCACCTTGGCTGCACACTTCATTTCCACTTTTCAGCCGCCATCACCTATAAAAAGATAAAAAGGAATAACAATTTGTAAGTTAATCAACAGAAGAGGAAACAATAAAATATCTATAATAAAACTGCTCTTATAAAATTGGTTCACAGCTTGTTCAAGTACTTTTAGCTGTCTAATGTTATCTATACAGCATATGCTTCTATGGATGAAACCATACTTGGCTATAAAGGTTCTGGATCGTTCCCTGAAGATAACACATTATTTGGTGTAAACTGATTGTCTAGGCAGTTTATATAAACCCCATGAAACAGGAGTTCTTGGCTTATATGCTCAAGGACATAGGATCTAGACCAGACATATTCTTGAGAACCTTGACCTTCCCTTAACAATTGGACTTCTTGTTTTTCAGAATTTATTTAAGCATTAACTTTGTTTACAGGATTTCAGCATATATTATTTATGCTACAGTAAAGTTACGATAAACTTTTTAAGCGAAAATATTAACCTCCTAATTGATTGTATTAATGAGTACCTAGTGAATCCACAAGAGCTTTAGTAAGCACATAATTTTCGTAAGGAATATCTTCCTTCTTTCTTGTGAGATCTAATACATTCATATATTAGAGAGTAAGATATACATGTGCACTGAGTAAATTAACTAATATGTTACAAACAATCGGTATTCAAGACTTTGTGGATTCCTTTTCCTAGCCACTGTAAGTAGAACATGAAACATCAGGAACTTTATAGCCCTTATTGACACCGACGATACGCATACCTCATAGTCCACACTACGACCATCAGAGGAACCTCAGAGTATGCTATTAAACTTTCAAGCTACCCTATTACCTCTCCATCAAAACTATTTCAGATCCTGACCACTAAGAATTAGATATTAGAAAATGATTAGTCATTGACCATAAACTATCAATAGCATTCCGAAGTTCATCGACCATAGAGAAAGACACATAAAATTCGAAAACTCAGATTTAACTCAAAAGATTAGAATACATACCTGTATTTTACGTTTTCTTAGGATCTAATATTCCATAAAAAGCCCGCGAATCTGAGAAATAGAACAAAATATATAAATAAAATATTAAAGAATTATAATAGGTTGCAAAAGTAATAAACGTAATGGTAAACTTTATTCAAACTCCAACTGCATAAGTTTGTGCCATGACATATTTTTTACCATTTCAAGTTTAGAGTAATAAAGAGAATTATAATATCTAAGGTTCAAAGGAAATTGAATTACAGGTTTTGTACTTGAAATATAAGTGCCTCTTGCAAAAAATGATCTTAGATTTTGAAGTTAATAATTACATGATCTCACAATATGGCCTACAGGTCCAGACTTAGCAAACAGTATCAAAAGTATGCATAATAATCTCTTACCATTTGTTTTCAGAGTGAAGTGCAGACTTAAAAATTTGACATGGAAGATTGACCCAACTGAAAAATTACTAAGATTTGCTCTTTCCTGTCGCAGAGTTATAAACAAAATAAAATGTGGTTTAAAATTACCAATTTGTTTTCAGGTGATCCCCGGTAGAATCCTTGTAACGCAAAATCCTGATTGGCTCTTTATTATTTCCTTCCCCACTTGTTCTTGTTCTTCCCATCTTTCATCTTCCTGTATTAAAGCTGCTGCTAATTCTCTATATTACAAAATGCGTGTCATTAGTGTCAATATACACACTTCATGATTAATGAGCTGATGGAGTCAAAAAAATGATAGTATATTGAAAATTCATAAGGTGGATACCTTCCATCTGGAATCTTATGGCAGATTACTTCGTTAACAGATCTAGAAACATAAACACTCGTGTTAAAGAGAAGACAGTAAACTCAGTTAGAAACATGTATTGATATTTTTAGCGTAGAGGCCGTTTGGGATTGCTCAGGTATCCTTTTTGCCGATATATAAATATAAGATGTTTTTTGTGGCGAGGTATGCCTGCACTCCTTGAGTCGGTGGTGGGCAGAGTCATGTTATGGAAATAATGAGACACTTTGCAATAGTTTGTACCCAATAAGAGGCCCGCCTGTTCAACTAAATCAGTATAAACGATATGTTGATAGGTACTTGGATTATATTAATGGCCTCATCACTTGTATTCAGTTCTTGAATTAATATAGAATGGGTGGGCACATTATGTTCTAGCACATAAGACACTCAAGTATCCCATGCACATTACAATGGGACACTAACCTGGGCCTTGCACCAACAAAACCACATATATGGCCACGTCTACCTATATGGGCAGCAACCTATAAAAAAGTATAATTATAATGATTGTTATAAGTGATCCTTTTGCACATAAGATGTTTAAGGGTCAAAGTAGATTATTCATTTTATTGTATGACACACACTGGGTAACAGAAGATAGTTGATACCTGGGTTCGGTTACATATATTTTGCTTGGTTGCTGAAGCGAAAATCCCTAAATTTATAATAGTGCAAAAATGAAGGTGTAAACCTCAGTACCCCACGTGACCTATTACAGATCGATAAAACAAAACCAAACCTTTATATCTGATCAAGACAACCACCTTTACATTGACTCATATACGGTATCAGCTAATATACGGGAAAAAAAGGGTGTGCCAGAATTAGAAAACAAAAAAAAAGACACACTTAAAGAAGCGAGAAATAATGTTTCAACATTGCAAGTCGGAATAGTTGAAAGCGGGTATGTCATTCCATCTGCCATTTTTGAACAAACTACCTGTTAACTATATTGTTAAAGCTAAGTAAAAATTTATACGCCAAACATACAATTGTTTATTGGCAGTTTAAAATCTCAACGTCATTAAGACCATATCACCAAACAATATCCATTGGCTCATGAATATACAATAAGAAAAAAATGCTTTATCAGGTAGCATTCCAGAAATTTCTTTAAATATACCTTGTTGTTTGCTGATATTTCAAGAGATACTCAAATAGTCAAGTGTGTAAATAGTCATACGTACCAGCATTTTTTATTAATAACTAACATGGGACAACAAAAACCCATAGTTATGTCAACAAAAAAGAAGATCGAGCAATAAAAAAGGACTAAATTGAACACGAGGGTGGTTTTTCTTCTTAGCCCATGTGTAATGAGGTTGATAAGCACCCATAGCTATCTCGGTATCTCTTGAAGCAGTCGTAGATCCTTAATTAATGTTGGCGGACCCCAATATCATATACTCATATTCTACTATCTTCCATTTAGCATGTACATAAATCATAAACCTTCCCTGCTTTTGAGAAGCTGAAACCTGAAGTATATAAATAAACGGGCTTGTTTCATTATTAACCAACTCAAAGAGTTAGGATAAAAGTATTTAAAACATACCAGTATCATTACCAAACCACCGTTTGAAGAGCTATGACTGCCTGAACTTGACAAATGTTCATCCCATTATTGACGGTTCCCCAAAGCAATAGAAGTTAAAGTAGTCTTGTGGATGTCCATTCTCAAGATTTAAATTCTTCAGCTCTCGAGTAATTACTTCATACATTATTTGCATCGTTTTCCCTGTTAATGTTAAAATGACTAAATGGATGAAACTGAACTTATACGCATACCGATCTTCTTTAAAGGACGCTCTATTGGAAGTTTACATTAAGAAAGCTCAATAGTGCAAACTTTTAAAATCCATTTTTTCTATTTGCATACTCGTTTGGACTAATTTCACAAAGGTGACTAATTTTGTATGGGTGTTGTTATGCATACCCCTGGCCCAAAGTAAAAACTGAACCAAATTCATTATTTTTATGCAATCAAACATTTTCGTTTCACATCTATCTATACCCTGAATAGAATCTTCTAATTATCAGTTTCTACGAAGGTAACTAAAATACTGTAGTTGAAATCCACGTACCTGCCAAAAGATAATTCCTTGAACAAATGTAGAGCTAGGGACAGTCGTACACCCTCAGGACACACTGGAATGACAATCTATACTGAATACCTCTCATTTGCTCGTAACCCATACATATTTTATTGGGTCAATTCACATATGTTTTTTCTTTTTTATCTCCAATGCATACGCAATTACATTTTAGAGTTGTCAAAATGAGTTAAAATCGTTTATAGTAGTCAAAAGCCAATTTCGCTTATAACTTATAAGATCGTAGCGGTTAATCAGATGTTGCATTATTTCAAGAACACACAGGAATTTCAAATTCATATTGCCAATTAACCATATTTATAGAGAGCCAATTGATCATATAGGCTTTTCAAATTTAACGTACCCAAACTGATACAATTGCATTCAAATAAAAATTGTATCAAAATATGTGTGGTATATGACATCTATGAATGAATAAGTGAAATCCATTTGTATAAACAACTGCCCATCACGCACACAAATGTTTTTTGGTGTTTTATTAAAGATGGTAACTCAGTCTCCATATGCGAATGAGGCAAATTTTACCACAGGAGCGACCTTTCAATTCAAATAAGATTAGTAGTCCAATATTGGTAATACTTGATATGTAAACCTGTATCATGTCTTAGTTTTAGTAACGCTGACAATTAGCATATAAGTAATACTACGTATTAAATTCTACCTGGTGGAACATTGGCATCAGAGATTTGCTGGAAAAACATTGTGTGTGGTGAGTTTTATGTGACACGATAACCATGAATTTCGGATCCCATGTGACATCTATAAACTTGCATGACTGCATTACGAAATTTTTACTTTAAGTTGGTTTACAAACCCTTGAATTAATTGAAATACCAAACTTAATAGATCGAACATGCATGATTTGCTCAAGCTCTATGTTCAGCACCTTATTGAACTGACTCTCGCTTACCCCATCCCTGAATAGTATTATATGTAGTGGTTTTAGACGACGAGACGTACTTGTATAAAAGTCAATTAACAGCGCCCTGACATCACAAAAACATTAGTTCGTAACAATCATCTAAAACTAAAAATTCAAAGCAATTTGAAAATGTTTTATATACTTCGAGAATATCAATAGAACCTAATCATCCCTTCGTCCTTATCAGGTGATACGGGTGTGAACAAACCATCAATCATTTCAACTCTAGCAGATTATGCACGGACACATGCCCTGTATTGAGAAATCAGTGGCCAAGGAAGCAATACAATAATACAACCAACATATAACTCGTTGAAACCACATACTAAAAGTACCAAGAGAAAATAAAAATGGAAAAACCTATGAATCCTAAAATTTTCAGTGTTAATTAGTTCTGCCGTTGGAATAGAATCATATGCCACTTGTGTATCTATAGCACTGAAGGATGAACTGGAGATATACTTATGTATAGATTAGACCATTCATTATCAAAGGTTATCCTGAACTGCATATGTGTTTTGTTCAGAGTTCTCAAGTTGTGTGCTTTTTTCTTGATCTTTCTTCTAAACATCATATTTATCAACATGTGAAGAACTGTGCTTTGGTGCATGAAATTGTAAAATAGCATTGTGCTTTTCATAGGAAAATGGAAGTTTTGTGAGCGGAATGACTTCCACTTGCATTGGTACCTCAGGTAGTGCATAGAAAACAAAACCTGCATGGAATGATGAGAAGTGGTTTCTTTTGTCCCATTTCCTTTATTATAATAACTAATAATTATAACTTATAAAAAGATGAAATATCAAGAATGAGCTTCAATATCATACCGTGCAAGTTTTTAGTTTATAAAACTCCAATGAATTTGTGATTGCCACGACATCACCTTAATAGAGATGGCATATGTTAGCATTCAATAGATGTCCTCTAACCCCATATTTTAGCAAGTTACTATTGAGGAACTATGGAGCTAACTATTCGAAATTATTGCTTTAAAATATTAGAAACTTACGTAGCATATATCCTTCTAGAAAGTAAATAATACTATTTTGAAGCAACTTGACATAAATAAAGTTTACCAAGATTCAGATTGATTAAAATAATTAAAGTTCTGCTTTGCTTTTCGTTAGCTCCTTCCCGGCCTAAAACTTGATCCAATAGATGATTAGCACAAGAAAACTAAAGCAGATCAAATCGAACAAAAAAAATTCAGATTTAATTACATCATCAACAAAGAAATCAGATGATGAACCATCCACATGTAGCATTCTGCTTGAATTGCAGCAGAGATCGATCAAGTTCAATTCCATAACTGATAAGCATCAAAATATCAGGTAACAAAGAAGACGACCTTCTGACTGTGACAAGTTTACCAGAACTTCAATTAGACGACACTGTTGACCTCAAATATCCAATAGTAAAATGCTTATTAGAATAGCCAAGTAATGGCATTAAAGTTGTTGGCACCATGTGAGAACTGCAACTTATTATATCTATCCGAACACAATAAAATAAAAGACAAATATAAATATCCATCATCCAGTACATGAAAATGATATTGTTTAATTAGGTTAGTTCTCCTTGCAAGGTATAAGAGTTCATATAGGTTTCACTAACCTGCAAAACAGAACCAAAAAAACGCAGTTTCATTCGGTTTAACATTAGGGTTCAAAAAGAAAAGGTACCTATTTTTATATGGCTCATTAACCTAGAAAAAAAAAATAAAAAAACACCAGTTTCATTAGGATTTGAGATTAGGGTTAAAAAAGGAGGTACCTTTTTTTTAACGTGCTTCATTAACCTACAACACATAACAAAAAACACAAAAAATTTTAAGATTATCAAAAAGAAATTTACCATAAGCTGGAAAAAAAGACAAACAACCTGCAAACATTAGGCTATAGATAATAATGAAAGATATTAGGGTTTTGAATATATGTGAAAATACGAACGAATAAAATAGATAAACACGGTAAAAATGATTTTTATGTTTTGATATTTACATTTAATGTGGCTGTTTTTCAAGAAGTTATTAATAAGGTTTTTGACAGAAAAACACGAACTGTTACTTAGCATAGTTGGTTAAGCTGGTTCTATTTGTATTAAAGGTCACAAGTTCGAATCTTCCTATAAACAATTTTTTAAAACCTATCCGAATTTACAAAGTATTTTAAAAATTTGAATTATTATAAATTAGTTTAAAATTTAATTAAAAAATGTAAAACAATTCTGATTTTAAAATAATTAAATTTTTTTTTATAAAAAAACCGATCCGTCCATATGAGGCCCGATTCAGAGCAGTCCTGACTCTACACAGATTTGAACCGGACCGGTCCAGATTCGAATCAGATCTGATTCAATAATCAAAACGCAGTTTTAGAAGGCGATTTTCAAAACTGCTTTTCCAAAACGTAGTTTTCAATAATCTCCGATTGTATGTGCAAAGTAGAGATATTTTAGGGATTTCTGAAATACTATTGGCTAATAGGTGCCATGTCACATATGACTGGGATTAGAGGTGTGGTATCAAATCGCAATTATACCTATATATAATATAAAGATATATATATATATATATATATATATATATATATATATATATATATATATATATATATATATATATATATATATATATATATATATATATATATATATATATATATATATATATATATATATATATATATATATATATATATATATATATATATATATATATATATATATATATATATATATATATATATATATATATATATATATATATATATATATATATATATATATATATATATATATATATATATATATATATATATATATATATATATATATTATATATATATATATATATATATATATATAATATATATATATATATATATATATATATATATATATATATATATATATATATATATATATATATATATATATATATATATATATATATATATATATATATATATATATATATATATATATAATATATATATATATATATATATATATATATATATATATATATATATATATATATATATATATATATATATATATATATATATATATATATATATATATATATATATATATATATATATATATATATATATATATATATATATATATATATATATATATATATATATATATATATATATATATATATATATATATATATATATATATATATATATATATATTATATATATATATATATATATATATATATATATATATATATATATATATATATATATATATATATATATATATATATATATATATATATATATATATATATATATATATATATATATATATATATATATATATATATATATATATATATATATATATATATATATATATATATATATATATATATATAATATATATTATATATATATAAT